>VZRS01003380.1:21505-95842 GCA_013398055.1 Ifrita kowaldi | reverse complement strand
TTTTTTTTTTTTTTGGTATAAATATGAAATCAAGAAAAGCCAAGCACAGAATAGAGCAGTATATTTTCTAATGAGTTTGTGGTCAGATCTGTAATTTAAACTTGACAGTAGAATCACAGAATTCAGATTAATACTGAAGCCACCAGGGATCTAAGGAAACATTATGTTCAATAGAGTGTATGGCTAATGGTTACAAAGTACAAAGGATATGGATAAGCATGGCTGATTTATGAAAATTCTGTCTGTATACTGAATGTATTTATTCCAGCATTTGGGCTTTGGTTGCATTTAAAATGAAAAGGAAGGCTGCTTATTAATTTTACATGAGCTTTTTTGGCTATCTTATTCAAGGCCAAGTTCCAAGTGATTTGCTGCATCCTCCTCTACGCACAGTCATTACACGGCCTGAACTTCAAAAGTGGTTCTAAGTTTCCAATGGTTTGATAATCCTGTTTTCACACTCCCCATTTTCTGAAAATCACCATAACTAGGAACGACGCCTTTTAATGCTTCAAATCATTAACATCTCTGCAGAACAGAAAGGAAAGGGCCATGTATGACAGAGTTCTTCAGTGCCAGCACGCACAGCACTGTGGTCTGAGCTTTTCTTCAGAATCCATAATGCATTCCAAACCTGAACTTCACAGACTTGACTTCATGGCATGTTCCCATGCTGGCAGTGAGTTTGTCATTTCTTGTTGAGCTCATTTGGCTTATCTCTATTGCAGTTCTCTTGAGTGTTGGTGACTTCTCCTTTATAAGAGAGGATGCCAAAAGAGGGCAAGGATTACATGATAGTATTTTCCCTTTGCTTTTACACGTTACGAAAATAAGTATCTACTGGTCACACAGTTTGCTTGTTTGTGTATCTACATGTGTGTAGTTTAACCTATTCAGGTTTTAATTTCTTTGGTGATTTCAGACCAGTTTGGCAGAGCAGTAATCTTTAAGATAAAATTCTCTACTTGTTGTGGAAGGGTGGAAGGAGGAGGGTGAAGAAAAGACACCCGATAAGGAGCCTGCCTAACAACAAGACTGCAGAGTGAGTTCATGCATTATTAACCATAAAGAATCCACACAGTATATCTATCTATATATTTCTCAGAGTGTGAGAGATGGACCATATGTGCCCCACCCCTGGGAAAAGCTTCAACTGGAGCTCACAATTAATTATGAGGCACAAAGCTGTAGGAAACAGAGCTTCATTAGTTCTGTTCTTGCAAAACTACTTATTTATGTTTTTATTTTCCTTCCACTTCTGAACACAGAAATTGTGACACTTGAATGTACCCCAGGACTTCTTTAGCAAGCTATTCTGCTACCACTTTTCAATCTGTGGTAAAAAAGAATGAGCACATACATCAAATAACATAAATGGAGTAGAGTTATTCTTCCTTGTGCACCTATTGCTCTCTTTGTCCATATCACCTCTCTAGTAGTAGCAGAAGCAGTAATAATAATAATAGTAATAACAATAATAATAATAATAATAATAATAATTTAAAAACACATAGACTCTCCTCAGTGATGTCAGAGGAAGTCAAGTTGTTCCAAATATTAAAGCTAGCAAAAACCGACTCAGGAAAAATAAAGTGGGCTGACCTCCCTACACAGCATTTCTCAATTTGTATCTGTGTGTTAGCACTTAAACATGATTCTCATCATCATCCTTAACATCAATGAAATTGAACAGCCTTCCTGACTTACTGGTGGATGGGTGTGGATATGGAGAGGGGAAAGGGTGGTAATTGCAATAAGGAACATCTTCAAATGAACCAGAAATGTCGTGTGACATAAGCTCTTCTCCCTGCTTTGTATTCTACCTTCATTTCCCACTTACTGGAGAGATGAATGAAAGCAGTACACAGAGAGAATAACAAAATGATCGTAAAACAATTACATCATCAAAACTCACGTCATATACTATGTCCTAATTGCTTGAAATGTCATGGTCCAGAAATGATGTTTTAGTTCCTTCCTCAAAGTATCCCGACCGCAGCTGAAGTCAGATCAATTTTGAATCAGCTACAGCCTTGTTACTGCACTTTTGTTGCAGAAAAACCTCCCCACTGCACTGCTTTTCCCATTCTTACACAACTCGGTCCATGTACTACTGCAGCACATCCAGAGCGTGGTCCTGACTGAGAGCCTGACCTGGCTCCCAGTGGGGACCGCAGCAGGACTCACCCTGACTTCAACTGCAGATGGATCCGAAGTGGAATGGGAATGAGCAGATACGTTCTGGATGTTTAAGGAGTGTGTTGACTCCCAGGCACTGGTTTTGCACAGAGCAAAAGGAAGTTAAACAATGGCTAAATAATGATTATTGTTTTGAAAAGAAGAGAGCAATGGGGGAAGTAAAAGAGCAGCACTCTTTCTAGTTATATGACAGACATAGAAGGATGCAGAAGTGTGTGATGAGGGTCTGCTACAGCAACACAACTAAGCATAGGCTTAAAATTAAGCATTTATTTGAGGGTTTTGCTGAATAAGGATGAGATCATTCACATACTTAAAGTTAAATGTATGCTTAAGTGCTTTGCTGAATCTGGGCCCAGATACATAAACCATTAAACAGTCACTTTAAGAAAGCGGTGGAAAGCTGTTATACAATTTCTAGACCTTTTAAGTTACTTCTCCTACTTTTCCCCCTATCTCTTTCTTATTAGCTCAAGGAGGAGGTTTTTAAAGCTCCAGTTCCTCAAAAACTGTAGTGTTCATTGCCACCCGATTGTAATTCAAATTGCTCCGTGCAGCCCCAAGCTTATGCTCAAACATATAATCAGGCAAACAGGAGACATGAGTCTTGCCAGTTGGAATACTGTCGGTCACAGATGCCACACTTTTTTTTCTTTTTTTTTTTCCTTTTTTTTTTTTAAAGCATAAATAAGGAGGGGTAGAGAGGTTGATAAAAGCTGGCCTTTGCTGTTCATTTTTGGCACTCTTTTCCTGTGGCTTGGGTTATTTGGGTACATGTTGCTTTGTGTCTATGAGGGCTCTTTTTTTTCCCCCCTCTCTCTCCCTCCCCTGGTCAGAGAAGGCGTACTCATCACCTGGAGTGAAGGCTGACAGGAATGAACATAGGCAGGAAGCAGCGTGACACACACATTGTCATGCATGACTGACCAGCAGCCATCAACAGCAATTAAACATTGAGAGCACTGGATCCTTTTGGACAGGTTCAAGTTTCCTGGCACTGCTGTGATTAGATGTTTTGCACTGTTTCCCCGTAGTCAGTATGTGACACATTCCCTTTTGCTTGCTCTTTTCTGATATTTATTTTTGCACTGTCCTGGTGTTAGCATCTTCTCATGGAAAATTAATCACTTAGAAAGGGATCATTTTGAAGGAGACTTGTGAGGTGGGTGAAAGAGCAAAGGGATATTAAAAAATCAATTGGGTTTTTATTTAAACACAAAATTCCCTGCCTTTGGTTGAACATTATAGTGTTTAAGCATTTTTTAATAACTATAGGTGAGCATGAGATTCAACGAGAGAAAACTCTCTGAATGGCAGAAACCAGCAAAGAACAACACGGGCCTTTGGGTTTACCCAGCTGACTGCAATTTTACTATAATTTAAGACGACAAAACACAATGCCCTTAAAGGCAAGACTGAAGTGAAGAGCGGCTGCAGTTGTGCTGGGCTGTCACTTGCTTGCCCTCATTTCAGGGCTGAGATCCAGAGCAGTCCAACTAGCCGGCGTTTAACGCCGGCCCAGACTTCCAGGGCAAGGTCTGTGGCTTGGCACAAGGAGCCACAGCTCCGGAGGCGGGGGCGAAAGGCCTTTTGGCACACAGCGAGGTCTCGTGCCTAATTGAATAGTACAGGGTCTGAGGCCAGAAGGGCTCATTAAGGCTCCATTCTGACCTCGTGGATTGCCATCCTCTCCATTCCCCCGGATTGAGTCCAGCAGCTTACATGTGAGTAATTAATTGCTTCTGTTAATTTGCACTCTCTTAGTCTCTGCAAGGAGCAGGGAGGTCTGCTAATAAGTTGTAAAGAACTGCCGGACTTCTGTGTCGGAAACCTTTGTGCCTACCTCCTTTCCATCTTTCATTTTCCGTGTGCAAGACATGCTCCAAACCCCGTTTTGACCAGTTGGAGGAATCAGATGAATGAAGTGATCAAAAGTAACATGGTTTCAGCATCCCACAAGGATTAACGTGAGAGGGCAGTGTGATTTAAATGGGCTGTGCTCTGCTGTGCTGCCACCAGCCCAGCCAGGGCTTGGAGCCAGTCAGGGTGTTCAGCTTTTTCCCTGCTAGTTCCCTCTCACACAGTTAATGAGAGTTGCTCCAGACATGCATCTATTTTACCTTTATGTTCTCACACTAGCATTTAGAGGCCAGAGCAACCCTGGGGCTTTGATACCACTGCCTTTCATTGATAGTACAACTCTTTAAGAGCTTTCTCCCTCAGATAGGTGTCTGGGATCGTGGGGGCAGATCTAAGAACTGCTGTGAGAACTGGTTCTGAATTTGTTGCTCTCAATAGTCATTCTAGATGGGCATATTTGTTAAAATAATTCCACTATTTTGTGAAGCATTGTGTATTGATAACATTAAATAAGCCCCAGAAGAACCGTGTGAAGCAGAAAATGTAATTATTATTTCTGTAATGCAGATACAGAAACAAAGGCACAAAAGGGATGAGTGACTTGCCCAAGGTCATACAGTAAATCAGAAGTGTAAGTATACCCGAACTACAGCCACATTTCATTTCCTTATGGGGTGGGTATATTCAGGAATAAATAGCTGGCTTGATTCCATGATCTTTTGCAGTCTTTCAAAGGCTTTCTACCTTTCTCTTTGTAGGCTTCCAGGATGTCCTGGCAGACCAACACAGGCACTTCCACAGACACTGAGGAAAGAGCATCAGGTGGTAACAAAGTCATGCTTGAATTTCTGTTACCAAAGTAGATGGCAGTCAAATGGACTGGGCATCCAAGCCTGGGATGTCTTCTTTACCTGGGAATCAGATTTTGGACCTTCTGCTGATGTCCTAGAAAACTAACTGTGGCGTAAACAACGAGGCTTTGGATTTCCAACCTAGGGGAGCCTATGCACAGATTCACAGACAACTGTCCAAATGTAAATGACGATGAGCATGAAAAGAGTATGAAAAATTGAGTATGCACTGGAGAGACAGAACTTAATTCATTAAGTAACTTCAGCACTGACTTCTTAGCGCTATGAGTAAACCCATTAAATCACAGCTGAGATGCATCAGGTTTTGCTCTAAGAATTGAAGCAGAGATATATAAGAACACAGCAAACCAGAAGATTAAAAAGTAGCACTGCATAAGTCAACTGCTAGTTGCTGACATCAATAAAATACTGTCCTTTATTATAGTCATTAGGGAACCTTTTAACAGTCATTAAAATTTCTTAATGCTGTAGTAAAATTTTTAGCTGTTGCCTGGAAAAAAGAAGGTACTCTGAACTATATGGCATGGAAATATTTCAAACAAATGCTGTCACATGATGGAGGTATTAACAAGTTCTTCTTAGAGCTGATGAGCTGTTTTTGGAACACTCTCAGGAAAAAATATATATATATGAATATATATTATATTTAATGCAAGAACACTGAGACTTTTTTGGCAACAAAATAGGGATAAATGATTTAAGCCCTTTAGAAGGGAGCTGAAACCTTTTAATTATGAAGTTCTGATACATACTGACTGGGCTTTGGTGTTGGTTTCAGGTCCTAGATAGAGTCTTCCTTTTTTCTTCTGCATTCTGTTTGAAAAATGTGAAATAATGAAATTAAACGAAACAGTTTCACAAGCTACAGGAACTGTATGATGATGGCACTAAACAGAGTAATAGTATAGGAGCATGGCTATTGATTAGGAATGTCTTAGAAAAGCTGTGATTTAGGTAGCTAGAAGGAAATTTTTATTATTAATTAAATAATTTCTGGAAATACAATTAACTGATATTCAGTGCTACCTATATAGTGTTTGCACTTCAAGTGCAGGCACACAGAGCCAGGAGTTTTCTCTTAATACTGTAATGGCAGGAGTGTTTCTCTACTTTGACTGAAGTTCAGTCCATATGAGCTTGGCACAGGATGTGTGAGACCAACTATATGATTTTTTGATTCAAAAAGACAGGGAGCTTAGAGAAGCTTCCTACCTGCTCTGTGTGCTGCAACCAGCCCGCCGTGACTGTAAAACTGGGTCATATTCTGATGTGTTTTAAATCACAACTGGTAGGAGAAGGCAAGGGGAAGCATGACACATCTAACGGCACCAGCAAGGATTAAGGCAAACAGAGCATGAAGTCCTTAAGCAGCATGTTGGCCGGGGAGAGGGGTAATGACTTGAGCCTGGTAACATCCTCTGAGACCTTTTACAGCCTTAAGTATTCAGGTTACACACCATGGGAAAGAGAGCACTTCTGGAGCTGCAGTGCCCCACAGAACGGAGTGAGAGGACAGATGAGAGGGAACACTGACCAGCGGCTGCAGAGTTGTCAGCAGGTAATTTCTTACCTGGGAGAACAGAGAATCTCTGCTCATTGCTCACAGCTTGGATTGCACAGGGGTCTGGTCCAGACACTCTCAAACTTGCAGTATCTGTTTAAATGGGCTAGTTTCTGGTCTTACATTTAATCTTATCTGGAACCTAAGTGAATCTAAAGCAGTTAGTAAAAATTATATCAAATATATTCCCTTCCTCATAGCAAACCATTTCTATTTAAAAAAACAGTCCACAGATTTTCTTAGTTCTGAAAAATCTTTGTGATTATTCAGATCTGAAGTGAAAACTCAACTATTTGAGGGAGGAATTCTCATTACACCCTCAAAGAAACAGGTGACATCCAAGAAATATCTTTTCACTTTGCATGAATGTTCAGTGATGGATCCAATCTGAGAGTGATATACCTGGTTTCAATCGCTCTTATCCAGTACCTAATCTTCATCAACTTTCTGGGGCAGCCGAAACTTTCAAAAGTTAAGGTTCTGGTTGTACCTGCAGCACAGCTTGATGCAAGGTAAACAGGTGCAGGAAGACCTACAGTGCTCTGCTGTAGATCAGAGAACTGGATAGGGATTTATTAAAGTTGAAATAAGCATAGGGCCTTAAAATGTTCAACAGGGTTCATGTATCAGCATGTCCTGGGAGTTCATCTTGTCCTTTGCAGCGTTCTGTGAATGGGTGTTACAGTAGAGCAGCGATGGGAATTTCAGGGGAAACTCCCTGATTTGTCTTTCTCACAGTTAGGACCACCTTAAAGCTGCGATATTCTTTAATAACCAGGAAAATCACTGTGAAAAATTCTAGGGGAGAAATTTCCAGAATATTGGATGAAAAATTTAAGGAACAAAAATAAGTTTGAAGGATGAACTAGTTGTTTCTTGCAATTTTAGCTGAGTTTCATATCATCATGGTACATGGTACATACATTTCACCCTGAAAGAATACTCTGGGCAACATGGAAGATCACAATGCTCAAATGATGAAAAAGAAAATTGCAACCCATGGGCAGAGAAAACAGAAATTTAATTTAGGTCAGTGTTAGCAATTAGCAGTGTTTTGTCCACGTCTCCGGCTCACCAGTAACCTCTATTTGCTACCTGTTGCCACCAGGTGATGCTTGCCATGTCCCTTCTTCTGCCATCATGAGGCTGTTACAGATCTCAGGAACATGAATAAGGTTATTTTTCCTTCGCTCCTTCCACAGTGCACATAACCAAGAACGGTGGTGGGGCAGTGGTGCGGACGAGGATCTCTTTCAGCTCCGAGGGCCGCCTTTCCAGTGTGTGCTCTGTTACTACCTAGTTTAATTAACATCTGTGCCAATCAGAGCAGCTGCCTATAAGATAGAGAAGGTTAGCCGAGCATTCAAGAAGATAAATGAGACAAGGGGTTGCCAAGGGGATGGTGTGTCAGACACGTGCCGTGGCTGCAGCGAGCGCACACACCCCCATTAGCTGCACTGCTCTGGAGTCTGGGGGCAGAGCTAAGGCTTTGAGGCAGGGATGGTGCATACTTTAACTTCACATTTTTTATATTTAAAAATGGGAATGCAGATGTACTGGCTATTCTGAAAGGCTATTCATCAGTCAACTCTAACTCTGCAAGAATAGAGCATTAAAGCAGCTGAAAGAAACAATTAAACGTTTGACATCTTGACATCTGAGGAGGATTTCAGGACTATGTATGGTGTTCCCTTCAGGAACTCTAGGAATACTAGAGCTACTTATGTTCAAATGGAAAGTACCTCAAAACCAGAAAATTTAGAACATCTTGCAAATTAGAGTTCTCCATTCCAACTGTATGCATCATATCCCAGAGTCTCATGACCCAACTGGTGCTATAATAGTATGGAAGAGTCCGAGCTTATGTGCCTTACTAAATTGGAGTGCCCTTCCCAAACCTTAACAACCTTCCGTATTGTTTTCGGATTTTTCAGTTCTTTTTATCTGCTTTTTCTTTTAGATTTATTGGGAAAACAAGCTACACTGAGATCATCGTATCTGGACGTATTAGCTTCAGAATGATTGCAGTAAAATCTTTATGCCCCAGCACCCTGACAGCATTGTAATGCAATAGTCAGAGGGGCTAGGCATACAGTGGAATAGTTTTACCATCACGATCTTGCATCCAAATGGCTTGATAAGACAATCCCTGTAGACATGCAATGAAATCCTTTCCTCCAGTGACAGCATCACAAACTCTAATTGTTAGGCATTATTCTTCCTTTGACATTGACATGAAATCTGTACTACAAAACACAGGTCTCATGCAGGTTTACATTGCATTAGCACACTCTATTATTTACCTACATACTAATTATTCTCCAGTTACACTGAAGTTGTACAAATGTTTTGGCTTTTCAGTGTTTTCCTGGCCTAGGTACATTACAATGGTTTAGGAGGGAATAAAGCTTGTTCTTCTAGGTTTGAACAGGGAAACACCAGCATTGGTCTTGAAAGCATTCCAGCAAATGATTTGCAGTTCTACAATAGAAAATTGTTTCTCCTCTTTTTTTTTTCCCCCAGAAACCTAAATTGTTAATAAAGCAAGTAATCTCAGGTTTACTTACAGCAGGATTTGCATTCTATTTTTGTCCATACCCTTTCATACAGAAATCCTTTACAAGGAACTCATCAACAGTAAGGTAAGAGCTACTGTACACTTCTCCAAAGTTTTTTCTGAAGTGACAAAAAATATTAACTCCCACTGTCACCTACGCATCTGCAGCAGCAATACATTCACAGTAAGTTACAAAGGTGTGTGGTTTTTAAAAATATTTCTAATTTCCTCTCGGCGTTTCTTCAAGACCAGAAGATGATTGGTCTTGGAAGCTGAAGCACAGAGGGTATTACTGTGCTTAGCTCTACTATTGATTTTCAGTATAGTCACTTTGCTTCAGCAAAGGCTGGGCACCTCTGTGCTGAGGAGCACGGGCCTCCGAGGAGACAGAGGATGTACATACAAAAGTGGGCAAAGACAGACATTTGTTCTTTTACAGCAGATGGACAGTCTAACGGAGTGCTGTTTCTAAGGATAAAAGCTGAATGAAAGAGCCATCATGGCACCAGTCAAAACAAAAAATCCTTCCTTTGTTGGCACTCTCATCTGCTTTTCTGTGTGCTCTCTCGCAAAGGGGAGCAAGGCTGGGAGCCACCCTAGTTGCACAGGGCAACCTGAAGTGGAGAAAACCTCTTCTCCAGTGAGTCTCCCAGGGGACCTTGATTGGTACCTTGGAGAAGAGCAGGGAGCAAAGATTCATCATAATGGAAAAGTCCAAAACTTTGTATGGCCAAAAAAACTAACCTTGTCCTAGGGATGGTTTTGGTAAGTATTAGATGGGGATAGTGGGAAATCACCCTGGCACCTCTGTAAACCCTGGGCAAGGCAAGAGTCTCTGGAGTTGTTTGCTTAATACTTGGAGGATGCTGGTGGATGGCAGTGCAGTTCCTTGCTGCCACACCTTCCTTGGGGGAAACATGAGGATGCTTCGCTCTAATGTAAGATTTTGCATTTCTGTAGACTTCCATCCACATTAATCAAAGAGATATTCACACACTGTCTGTGTGGTGTAAGCTGTAGGCAACAGAAATGGTCCAAAAAAATTTTGCTGACATCTGGACTACATTTTATTGGGCCATGCCATCAAAGGTTGTGTCACCAGCTAATCTGGGTTTCAAACACTCAGTTTTCCATTGTCATGAGTGGGCTGATACCGACAGAAATCAAGACAAAATGCAAGCCTGTTTTCAACTACCAAAAGAGTGTGGGTATTCCACCAAGTCCACTACACACTTGAGCATAGTTGTTGATTTCACTTGCAAGGTGCTACTCCAGCAGTGCTGAGCAAGCAGTACCAACTCTCTAATAAAATGTTCTAATAAAGAAAAGTTCCAGTGAGTGGCAGGCACTTAGGCTGAAATGGGAGTATTGGTCACATGGGAGTATACAGTTGAAAAAGGGGTGTTGGCAGATGAAGATAAAAGAGACACTGCCACCACTTTCATGGTGAAAATGGTGTGTTTTTATCCCAAAATAAAGCTGTGTTGAAGGTTTTGCATTTGAATATTTTCACCCTCATAGAGGAAAAAAAGTCATTTCATTAAGGAGTCCCAATGTGTTTTAAAAATGCTTTGGTGCCTTACTCTAAATTTAATGATGCGAGTACATTTGCAGTGGACTCATTTGGGGTGCATGCATGCATACTTCGTGGATAATGAAGTCATCAGAAGTTGCTTGGCATTACTGGATAACTAAATAAGTACTACAGCATTGTTGTGAAGAAGCTAAAACAGCCTGGGGCAGCCCTATTTTATGCATCTGAGTTTTCCCAAACTAATTCTGCATTCATGAACAGTTGCTACCTGTATCTGGAAGGATGAAGCTTCCAATTTTTTACCCTTTTCTCAGCCTCTTTGGAAAATTTCCCAATTTCTTCTGTTCAAATAAAAATAGTGGGAGTTACCCTTCATATGAAGATGGAGGGAGGGGATGATGTACACATGAGCACAGAGTCCCTCAAAGGGCAAATCACTTTTCAATCTGTCTTATGGTAGAAGCACTTTTCAGGTGAATCATTACTAGAATACAGCTTCTCATGTATCAGAGTAACTCAGTTGTTTAATTCACTAATGTATCCACTTGATGTCACTGTCACTGCCCAGTAGAATTGTTAATGTCAAAGGGTTTTCTGGTCACAAAGACTTTGCACCAATAAGTGACTGAGCTGCACAGACAGCCACCTTTTGGATCCTTCCAGGTAGCTTTATTCCTGTGACAGTCCGTTTTGTTGATGTGGACACTTCTACTTCCTGATCCTCTTCATTCATGCTTTGCATCTCCCTGAAATACAAATACTCATTTTTGAAGATTGCCTTTTCCTGCATAGAAATGTTCATTCATTTTATTTTTCTTGTGAGTAGAGAAAAATCTTGTAGCATTACTTTAATGGTTCATTATTACTCATTTCTTAAGGATAATGACAATTTTTCGGAAGTTAGTGAATGGCATTTACTTATTTATTTATTTATTTATTTATGGCATGAAGCTGAGTCAGAGTAGGTTTATGTTGCGTATCAGGAAAAGGTTCTCCACCCAGAGGGTGGCTGGGCACTGGAATGGGCTCCCCAGGGAGGTGGTCACAGAACCAGGCCTGACAGAGTTCAAGAAGTGTTTGGACAACGCTCAGGCACATGGTGTGACTCTTGGGGTCACACTAACCAAGGGGGTCAGTCCAGCCCCCTGTGCAGGGCCAGCGGCTAGACTAGGTCCTGATGGATCCCTTCCAACTTGGCATATTCTGTGATTCTATGTTGCATCTTCTCTTAGTATTTTGTCACCATTAGACTTCTTAATTTTATGATGAATGAATTGTTTTTTTCAGTTTTCTCTCTTCCTCATTCCAGCATGCTTTTTTGTTTTCTTGCCATCTCCCATAATTTTGTTTACACTCATGGAAGCAAAAAGGTGATGTACATCTATTCCGTATATATTTCATTTCATAGTGAAAATAGATGTTTCCAAAAACCAGATAAAACTTAATTTTTAGTTATTTTTGCATCCCTTTCCCCTAGACTTATCAGACTGAGAGATCATCATGTGAGGGGGAGTAGAGCTCTTAACTACTTTAAGCTGGGATTTAGGAAATCATCCACAGCAAAACACAGCTATTGCATGTGAACTGTTCCTTGCCAAAGCCCGTTGGCCAGGATCAAGTTCCCTGGGGACAGCTGTATCCTGGTTTAACAGGCCCTGATCCTTTCACTGTTGTCTTCTTGCTGCCCGGGTCATAAACACTTTCTGTCAGTCTACAGCTCTGTCTTCAGTGCCAGAATAAAGATCTGACCTGACAAAGCCTTTCAATATGTCCTTTGCTCCTTGTTCTGGGTGTCAGCATCTCAGCTGTCCTCCTGCCCCCTCTCTAATGCCACTCTGTTGGAGCCCTTGGAAGGGCTGGAAAGCTGAAAAACTGGCATGCGGTTCTGCATATTTCTGCATGGGACCTTATTATTTTTGTGCACATAGGTATTATTGTGGGGGCTGGAAAAGAAGATTGTAAGCATTTCATGGAAACATGCACTCAGAGCCAAATCCTCATTAAAAACTGCCTTAGCATCCAGGCCAGGAGAGAATTGCAGGCACAAAGATTATTTTTGTATACTGCACTTTCAGAGGGTTACTGAGATTCATGTTCCTTTCTACAACATCTCAGACAGTCAAGCTTTGCTCTAAGAGGAATAGCCAAGATTTTCCCCTGTGAAGCTACAACAGCTTTACACTGCCCCAGAAGACCAAAGCGACCTTAAAACTGGTGAAGCAGGAAATAAGAGGATTATATTATTTCGAGAGACAACTTAGAGATGGCATTCTCAAAATCAACACCTCACTTTGCTGCCAAAATAGGACGCATGGCAATGGTGCTGCTTGCCCCAGTTCACGCTCAGCTCTTGCACTCCTGCCCTCTGGGCTGTTGGTAGCCGGTGTTATTTAGAGCCGTCCTTATGCTTGGACTGCAGAGCACTTGCTTGGCATGCAGCCACTCCAGGCTCTGAAGATAGCAGAGGCCAACGCTTCTGCCCTGAGCTGTGCACTCAGGCCATAGCAAATGATCAAGATCAAAGGTTTTGTCTTTTTTTCTTCTCAAAGCTTTGGGGTTAAATTCTTTCCTGTGCGAGAACTCCCTTCAATATATTCTTAAGAGCTGTTTTAAGGGCGTTTTGATCCCTCCTGTGGATAACAGTAATTACCAAGTTGTGCTGAACTGTAATTTTGGAATAGACCATTAGTGGACGGCTGTAGCTATACACCACCATTCCCAAAATCTACCCTTCATCACGCAATGTGAATACGAGAAGGACCCACATGAAGGAAACTCAAGACTGGCATGCTTAGGTGAGTGTGATTTCCTTTCTTCCTTCAAAATCTTAATTCTTTGTGAGCTATTTGTGGCCTTATTGGCATCCCTTTGCAGTATGTGAGCAGCACAAGGAAGCTGGAACTGTGGAGAGAGTCTGGTTCGTTGCCATGAACAGGGCAGCAGATGTAGCACTGTCCCCACAGCAATCTGCCTTGCTGCCATGTCAGCTAGTAGCAGCTGCAAATATGGCAATTCTCCATGTTTCACCCTATTCCTCTATTCCTCCCTGAGGTGTGAACTTGCACACCCAGATAATGCCGTTTAAATGTTAGTAACTATGGGGTTGGGATTTATTCCATTAGTCTTGTGTCTGCAGTCTTTTTTGTTGGACTGAGGGTGAAATAAGAGGTGAAATCTGAAAAGAGGAAAACTTGTTTGTGAACATTATAGAGAAGAATGGTAGAATGAAAAATTTTTAAAATTTTATTCATGCCAGCTGCAAAATTGCAGGAGAATGTAACTTCTTAATACAGAACAAGTCAAAAGCCAGCTGTACACCAAATTTTATAGAACATGTGTTCCATCTAGCTCATCCATTACAGTTGTCTGCATAACCTGGCTTGCTGTGCTTCTCAATGTAAAGGTTTTGGCTCAGAAGTCTGACAAATATTCTGCATGGGAAGTGGATTCTTCAAGGCTTTACCTGCTCTGCAAGGCCTGGCCCAAATATTAAGGAATAATAGGCAGGTTTTGAAAGGTATGCTTATAGAGCTGCATCATACAATGTTTCCTGAACGCTGTCAATTATTTTAAGGATTTCTCAGGTTTCTCTTCCCTGCATTGATAGGATTTCAGAATACCCTGCTAATAATGCCTTTGTTGACTGCAAGGTCTGACACTAGCAGTGTAACTCCCAGCCTGATCTTAGAGACAAAATAATGAGTTTAAAATGTTACTAGAAAAATGGGGTTTGTACAAATTGGGATAGAAAAGATTAAGCCGGATGCTAACACACTTCAACAACACATTGCCTCTACTCACCCCAGCAGAGTGAATGGCTGCTATTGAAATCTGGCCATAGAGATGGCTTATGTTCTTCCATGCCTACTGGGAAAGTTTCTCCACTGAAAGGGTTGTCAAGCACTGGAACAGGCTGCCCTGGGAAATGGTTGAGTCACCAACCCTGGAGGTATTTAAAAGATGCCCAGATGTGGCACTTTGGGATATAGTTTAGTGCTGGGCTTGGCAGTGCTGGGTTAATGGTTGGGCACAATGCTCCAACCTAAATGATTCTGTGATTCCATTCAACTGACTCTATCCACAAGTAACACCAGGTAGTCTTATCTCTAGCTAGTCTGGTCCCTTGTATGTTTGTCTCAGACTTCCTTGGTGCTGTGTAACCACCAAATATTTCATGTGGTCTCCAACACTCCCCCATCTGATCACCCTCCTGGTGTTTACAGTTAGAAAGGACACTCATAAAATCACCTTTGAAAACCTGAAGGGAGAGTAGCTAGAATAATTTTGGTTTGTTTTTTGCCCTCATGCTTTTGTGTGAGAAATGAGCCACAAGGGGCAGCTGGGAGCATGCATAAATATAGTCTTGAAGAAGCAATCAGAAATATTTTTTTCTAAATTGTAAAGAAGTTGCACCCAAACTATTGAGACTTTCACCAGTCCAGCTCTAATTCTGGGTCCTAAACTGGTCAGCAGGTTTATGAAAGCAGCAGCTGAGGCACTTTCTTTCAGCCAAGAGCAGCCTCAGGAGCTGCAGATCCCTCCAGCTTACAGCTGCTTCCATGTAGATTTTGTTGAAGAACAAATGAAACTGAATCCATTTCTTGTTCTGCGAGACAACAAAGGTCTGTGTGCTCCAGCATTAGGCATACCATGAGGAGAAGAGGAATTTCGGCTTCCAAGAAGCAAATGCTTGTGAGTATCTGAGCCAGGCCAGAGAGAGGTCACTTGGATGTTCAGGTTTTCCAAACTCTCACGCATCCTACAGCCTCTGGGACCAGAGAGTGCAGCAATGTAATGCAGCACAAAGGGACTGTGACCCTTTTAGAGTCAGCGAGGCAAAGTAAGAGTGTGAGGGGAGCAAGCTCACACCCTACCTCTGACTAGGTGCTGACGATTGAACTCTCAGTAGGAAGGATATTCCTCCATAGGGAGTCCCTTAGGAAGTAATTTGTTACTGGAAGCAACACCGGGAAGCATTTCTTGGAGTACATCTGCCACGTGGGCAGTGCCCTCCTGGGTGACTGCACAGCCCCTCAGTGGCTCTGGGAAGGGTCAGACAAGCTGTCCTCACTGCCCAGGCCTGGCCAGACCTATAAACTCTCTCACACTGCGCTGCCCTCCCGCAGGAGCGCTTTTCCAGTGTGCCTTCCCAGGACAGCTCTTCCCATCAGGCAGAGCCAAGCAGCTGCACCTTCAGCAAGCTGCTTCCCGGCCACCTGCTGCCCGTTTTGGTGGTCCAGCTGGTGAGCATTCCTAGGCTTTCACCCGATCTGCCTCTCCTTGCCCCCGAGGTGAGGATATGTTCTCAGACGGGGCCTCAGACCCATGGCTAATGAAGCAAATTGTTCTTGGAACTATTTCCTGAATGTTGGCAGCCTTGTTCCTTTGCATCTTAAAAACAAACCCAGATTTTTAATATCACTGAGCACAGTTTGTAAACTCAGGACAACTCTTGCATGTTGAAGACAGTCATGGTACTACTGTATGACATAATGATTTTTTCTTAAATCCCCACAATAAGCTGCAGTTCCCTAGTTTGTTTTAAAACCCCTTCTTTTTGTCTCAATACCCTTAATAGAGTATCTGAACAGTGGCTAAGCCTTTTCCAAGCTAATTCCTTTCCCAGTTTTCAGAGAGGAGGTGTGAAGACCTCCCACCCTGCAGCCATTATCCCCATATCAAGCAGCATAACCCCATGGCAGAGCCCAGCAGAGCTGCTGCTCCTCATAAGGAAGCTCACCCTTGAGGCTGCTCACTGCCCATACATTAAATGTAAGCTCTGGCCATCTCTATTTTTTACATACAGCCTGAGTATACTAACAGCTAACTGCTCTGGCTGACAAGTGGCTGCAAATCAGGGCTAAAATGATTTCAGGGGCTTCAACATTGGTTGGGAGGTAAATGCATGTAAGCTTCAACCTGCTTTTCCTTATCCTGATCAGGTGCTGTTTAACGAAGAAGGAAAGCCCTTCTGATCAAGCTGAGCCATCCAGGGTGGAACCACACTGCTGCCAGCAGGTAAAGTTTCTCCTGAAAATATTCTTCCAGTCTCCTCAGAGTGAGCCATCACACCAAGGACAACCCCTTGTGCGCAGGCTGGTTAACTGAGTTGTGACAAGCTTGTTCTTTAACAAGTTTATTAAGGTAAGCAGAATGGCTGGAATTTTTTTTTTCTTTACCTTGTAGTCAAATTTGAGGACGCCTATCTAAAAAACTTGCTCATTTTCTTTTCTCCCCTCTGTTAAGGGAGAAATGTGTGTCCCCTTTGGGACATGTTGTGAGGGGATGGATATTTTGCTGTGGTTTTAATATGGAAAATCCAAGCTTGGAAAACACTACACTTAGCTCCAGAAATTTTGGCTTATGCATTTTTCAGAAAATATACTTTTGTGCTGGATCCTCTGACAAAGTACAAATACTATAAATGTTTTTTTCTTGGTTGGCTAATATGTTTTTCTCTCTAAGTGCCAGAATCACAGGTTAAATCCTGAAAACATTGTGAACCGTTCAAAAAAAATTTATTTTGCCCAAGATGCCCAAAAGCAAGGATTTATTTAATTTTTACCTTCCAGTTTTGTGGTTAATTCTGAGCTTTCTGGCTGACTTTATATCTTAGTTGTGCTGATCTGCTCTGGGTTGTTTGGGGTTTTTTTCTATTACGTTTTTAGGTGCTGCTTGGGCATATTCAACCTCTAGTATAAATCACTTATTGTATTTTGAAAGTTGGATAATGTGTTTAATGCACCCAACATTGAAAATACACATCTGTTTTGATGTTAGGTTCATCATGGCAGTAAATAGCATCATTTATCTTAATATTTTTCACTTCATATATAAATGAGTAATGAGTTTACATCCATAGAGGCATTTGTAAGCAGCATGCTTTGGTGGTTGCTTTTTTTGTTTTCTTCTAGGTTTGTTAGTTCATAGAGAATTTTTTAATTATTTATTTTGGTGGTTTGTTTTTTTTTTTTTTAATTTCTGGGGGTTCATTAGCTTATCTCTGCCTCCCCCCGACACAATGTCTCCACTCTGCCTCCAATCAGGCTGCATTT
The DNA here is from genome assembly GCA_013398055.1 of Ifrita kowaldi. Lineage (NCBI taxonomy): Eukaryota > Metazoa > Chordata > Aves > Passeriformes > Cinclosomatidae > Ifrita > Ifrita kowaldi. The sequence goes on along the minus strand of VZRS01003380.1, from coordinate 78,204 downwards.
TATACTTTGTGCCTAGCGTGGATGTTTCTGTGGTTTGTGGCGGTGCATTCTAAGTGTTCATCACCAGCTGAACTTACTCTGTCCCTGGCCTCTCTGAGCCCAGAGCTGCCATATATGTGTCTGCTCAGGGGGGGAGGATGGGGGCAGCTATCCTGCTTTCCACTTCTTTGCTGATGCCAATTCAGCATGGGAAGGGAATGCAACAATCTAGTTATTGGGTTAAGTACCAAAGCTGCAATTTTTATTGAAATACAATAATTCAGGCATCAGTGGCGCCTGGCAGATAATAGACCCCAGGGTAGTGAGTGTTCATAAAGCTTGAGGCCACCACGTGCCCTGGGCTGCAAAGCAATGTGACCCTGGAGAACCCTGCCCCTTGCTGCCCTTCTGTCTCCCAAACCACAATATTCTTGTCAAGCTGTTTAACAAGAATCATGTTTTCTCATGGTAAACTGTCCCTATGCACTATTTTGCACTCTTCCTCCTCCTCCTCCCTTTGTAGGGATGCTGGGTTAGAAGAAAGCTCTTAGCTTCTGAAACAGTTCTGTACTACCATAGGTATCTATTTCATATTGTTCTGTTTAAAAGTATAATAAAACCACATGATAAGGTGGAAAGAAAATTGGGTTGCTTGCCCTCTTAGTGGAAGATAGCTCAGGCTTCATAGATCTCTGAGCCTCAGAAACTTAGCTCCAGTTTGCAAACTAAAGTTATTTGGCCTATCACCCATTTCTTAATATATGATCACTGTCCTCCAGCTTAAGCAACCCTTTTGTCTCCCTGGTGTCTACTAACAATGACGTGTTAGGAAACATCATTTATTTCCACCCTTGCTCTCTTTCTGCTAGACACATCAAGACCTTTAATTCCCACAAAGTGTCCCTGCTGTATAAAACTGAGTAAGAGGTTTGTGGAGTCATGCAGCACCTGGCCTAACATCACCACATCCTCCTAATTTCACGTCTGGCTCCTGCAGTACTAAGGAAGGTGTTCCTTCAGCTCATAATTTACTGCTAGCAGATGAATTCCCTGATAATGAGAATCTTTATCCTACTTTCAAAGATGATCGTGAATGCCTCTCCCTGCAGAGGTAGTGCACTCAGATCACAAACCAGATGTGATGCTAAAGGCACCATTTGATGTTGGTACCAACCCAACCATTACTATTTGCTTCCTGATTTTGGTTTTAACACACTGTCATATTTGCATCTGTAATTGTCACTAAATTAAGAAAATTAAATTAACAGCACCAGACTGCGTGGGAAGGGAAAATAGGAATAGGATATGTTCTATGTCTCTTTTCAGTTGGCTTCTACTTTCTTGTAATTAATCACTCAGATTGTGGTGACACTCCTGGAAACTGTCCCATATTTTATATAATTTTTATATATATTTACATCCATGCATGTAATTTTCTTATTTTATATATATAAAATAAATGTGTCTATTTGTAGAGAGGGAATTAGAAATTATCTCTCTGACATCAGTGCCTTACTGCCTGTAGTTCATGGTTCATAATAGATGCATGAGAATTATACAATTTTCTGTCACAGAGACTGAACAGCACTAGACAACCTCGGTTCTATCCCTGTTTTCCCTGTACATTTTTGGGAGATGCCATGTGGTAGTGACATCATCCCAGAGAATCCACAAGTGCTACTACTGGGCCAACAGGCATCATACATAGCAGATTTGTCATTGCAGCCATACATTTTCATTTTTTCATGGCTCAGCATCAACATTTCAGGAAGGTCATACCAATGAACCAACACAGAGCTCCAGAGTACCCTGAAAATGGATAAATGTCAAGCTTAGCTTTCTTGCTAAACTTTAGGGGCCACTGCATTTCCATGGGTTGGTGTTTCCAGTCTAACAAGTACTTGCATCTCAGACCAGCTGAATTCAGGGAGTGCAAACCAGCCTGACGCGATGGATGCGAAAGCTCCCAGATAAATCAGTTTGGATGATCTTGGTAGCCCACTGTACATGAAAACATTCAATGAAACAGCAGTGCACTGGCACCAGCTTCTCACTTCCAGCTGCAGGAGGCCCACAGGGTGGAGGGAGAAAAGAGAAATGTCTGTCTGGGGCCGGCAGTGGGTGGTGGCCCAAGGTCAGCTGTGATCCTCAGCAGTGGGTCGGTGGATGTTATGACAGTCTCATTGTGCGGCTGCTCTCCCTCTTTCTGAGCTGTCCTAAGAGAAGAGAGGGGAAAGGCTTGTGTACCTTTTATTTATGGCACCTCTTGGTAGTGTCAGTGACCCTGAGATCTGCCCTTGCAGCCAGCAGTGTGTAGGCAAACTGATGGCACTCTGCCTGGAGCCATGGAGAAGTCCATGGGGCGTGGTGTGGACAAGGCAGTCTGGCCATGCGGTATCAACTTCAGAACCAGAGCCTGGAAAGAGATTGTTTTACGTCTTTAATGCAATTGCAAACCTGCAAGTAAAGCAGAGTAAATGAATTAATGAACTAAAGGTACCTGAAGATTCAGAAGTTGCTATGTGTCTCTCTAGCCCTGGTGCAATCAAAAAACATTTCTGCACCCTTGCATCAAGCTAGGCAGGCCAAGAGTGTGTGATATTTTTAGTGGGGCTGCAGCACACTCTGCAACAGTACTTCTTCAAGAAATGTGGTGTTGTGCATCCTGCCACTGTACATATGCACACTAATATAGATTTGCCTGGATCTTTTATTCTTTGTTAATAGATAGTGACTTCTTTCTCTATTGTATAAAAATGTCTCTTGACTAAATTCCTTGAGCTATGAAGCAGTTTAAATTTTTTTTTTCACCTATATCCTGATGGACAGCAAAATCCAGGGTGTGACAAATGGCACCTGACATCCAGGAAGGAATATATCCTTAAGAATAAATCCATATCTCCAAACTCTTTCTAATTTTCTAGGACAGCCTTTCATTCTAGATCCATATCTACCGCAGTTTCACAAAGACCAGATCTTATTTCTCAGTGCCTGTGAATTACAAGCATTACAAAAGTTCAGTTACAAAACTAAGTTTCTGTTTACTTCAAAAACCTGGCTGAAGTTCCTAGCCATTCCTCTGCATTTTGTATTTAGTTTCAGAATGCAAAATGTAACTTGGAAATATATCCATAATTTGGGTCAGAGAGAAAAAGGCAAAGAAATTATTCATCTGGAGGTGTGTTTTGTATGTAGCCCAAGAGATCCACGTTTTTTTGTTCAAGTAAGATGTACTTTTTTAGGGTGGAGAAGGTATACAAGAAAGGCCACATTAAGGCATTAGAGTGTTTGAGTATAAACTTGCTGTGTTATTAGTGGATTTGTTGGAATATTGAGCCTTTAGCAGTTGTTACTGAAGTGCTGGAGAGGGAGAGAAACTGATATTATTTCCTTTAAATGTTTGACAGAATTTGAAGAATTCCTTAGTTTGAAGAATTCCTTAGTTTGTTATAAATGACCACAAGTTTTGCATAGGGGCATATAGATGTGGTTATAAACAGTCATCCACACTCCATGTTTCTGAAACCTCTCATTACAATATTGTATCAACAGCTGTGATATATGGACATTAATTTCTTTGCTGCAGCTATAAATCATTCTTTTTATAACTCTGAGAACATTTCATTCCCTGCTGCCTTCTTATGGAGGTCCTAAGTTTTCTAATTGAAGAGGATTTTATGTTTCCTCATCTCTCTTTATAATCTGGGTGATGTCTACAGTGTGGTTTTGTGGTTCATCATTATTTCATCACAAGATTTTGGAGATACCCGAAGTATTGAAATAAAAAGGAGCAGGTAACAGGGAAAGCTGATCCACCTGTAACAGAAGGAGGAAGAGACCACGTAGAAAAAGTGCCACAGGTCTTTCATAAAATACATTCAAACAATATTCTATTTCTTTCTCTGGATTGTTGTGTGTCTTTTTCAGGTGCAGGTTTCTTTACCTTTGATTAGCAACAAGTTTCTGACTGGGGTTTAAGGGAAGAAACTTAGAGGGCAGGGAGTGCGGGTGTTGCACAAGCCATACATGCTGTGCCTTGAGAAACCTGCCAGCGGTTTGCAAACATGAATACAACAGAAAGGATGTCTGAGAGGTGGGTCAGAAGTTAACAGGATTTTGCCCTACTACGGAAACTTAAGCCTCAGATCGGAAAGTGTTTATGTGATATCACAGTTTGAGTGACAACTGTCAATAGGTGCTGGATGGAGGTGAGGTCAGTATAGATTTTTCTCAAAGGCTGTCTGCTGGTATTGCCTGTCATGAGAGAGCTGTCATTTCCAAATCACTCCATACATTCCATAAATGTAAGGCATCAGCATGCTGGCAGAAACACTGAGGCAGCAACTGTTATGAATTTATTTCATAGTGATGGTGGTATTCTTCGAACTGTACTGAATGTAAATTTTCTACACTTATAAAATATTTGGGAGGACCCACAGATTTAGTAAAAGCATTAATTAAGGTATTTTACTTAAATTTGTGTATGTTTGGTAAATTTATGGTGTGCAAATCGGTTCTAAGACTTTTAATTAAGTACCCCAATGTATTTTATGTTTCTTTTAATGGACAGAAAATGACTTTTGCTCAAACGGACTTCATTGTACAGTGTTATGCATTTTTCATCTGATGTGGGGAAAAATCAATTATTTTAAGAGTTCTGTTCTTCTGGCAGTTCATTTAAGTGAATTCTTACTGTGTTAAATGATCATCAGTATTTTCTTTTTACGTAGCAACTCTTGTAAAAGTATTGTAATGCACACAAAGAAGTGTAATTTGCCATCACATAGAGAACATTAGTCTTGTGCCTTTTATGGACTAATGAAGCTCTCAGTTTCAGCCACAGTGCTTTAATTTCTATTTGGGTAAAGTTTGTGGGCAAATGAAAATGAAAGATTAAGTAACAGAAAATTGCTCACAGATTTGAATATATCTTTTATTTATTGCAGCTAAGGGGCTGTAATTCTGATGAATCCATTTATCTCGCTGCAGTTCCAACAAGTCCAGTGGAATAAATGATTAATTGTCTCCATCTGACCTCAGAGTCAGATCTGCAATAGTTACTATGTGCTTTGGGTTGTGCAGAAATATTTGTGTTGAAAGTAATACCCAGGTAAATGTAATAAAACTCCAAATAAAAGTTAAATCTGACTTTGTTGCTACCGAATTATGGTTTTGACAAACACACAAGTAAAAGATTAATTTGACATTTTGTCTAAGATTCTGTTTATCTTCCAAAACCACAGAAAGAAGTATCTCACTCTGGATTTTTTAGCTCAGGGGCTGTTGCAGATGGTTGTTTTCATCAAATCATACATTTCTTGATATTCACCCTGGGGTGAGGGTCTACAACTCCGGAAAAAAATGTTTCTAGAACAATCACATGCTTTTCAACTGCTTTCACGACTGCAAAATGAGAAAGGTAATTGCTAACAATGACAAGTTCAGCAGGCTGCAATAAGTCTTACACTTGTGTGTATGTACAGGTGTGTGTAATATTCTTCTAAAATGGAAAAGAAGGGAAACACATCTCAAGTAGAAATACACTAAGTTTTCCATCCCGCTAACTATCTTGGATTGTTATTAAACTTTGTATTTGGAGTAATTATAGTATTGCAAGGCATTTTAGCAGAAGTGAGCCTTTTGAAAAATATTTAAAGCAGTTTTCCAAACATGAAAGCAGGTTGGAGACATGAATTTTTAATGTGTTTCCAGGATAATGTTTTCAGAACTTTGAGTCACACTTCCTAATCCTAATTTTCTATGAACAGTCACAAACAAAATGCCGTGTACACAACAGCAGTCCCTTTAGAACAAAAGTACTGTTTCAAATGTAGAAATTTGAGGGTTGGGTTTTTTGGTTTGTTTTGTTTGGCTTTTGCTTTTAAAAAGATGCAGAACTGTGACTTGGGCATGCTGCAGGTTCTTTCAGGTTTTATTTTACAATGTTTACACTGGAGCAGCTCAGGAAGAGCCAGATGTCCAAGGGTTGCAGGCTCAAGAGGTCTGATGATTCATGGAGAGGTGGGGTCAGATGTTCCTGTCCCAGTGATTCATCCCTCCTCTGTCCTGACAACCGACTGTGTGGCATGGCCAGAGCTGAGGGCCTGGTACCATGGTTTAAATCATTATTGATTTCAGTTTACACGAATATCCCTGGCTGTGAACTGCTGCAGCTGAGGGCTCTGATTCACAGTCTCTGTCAGGCTTAGAAGTGGTGTCTGAGGAGCTTTCTGAGCACAGCAGCCTCCTTACCAAGTGCATCTAATGCCATTCAAATTGGGAACCAGATACTGGAAAATTTGCTACCCTTTTGGGAATATTTATTGTGTTCTGCTCAGTATTTGTATACTTGAGTGTAATACAGAAAAAACTAAAACTGAAAAACTACTTAAAATAAAGATCTCAGAGAGCAGAAAACATTCATATTGTGAGGGAAAAAGCAGCATGAAAGGCATGTGTTCAAACTCTTGATCATATCAAGAAATGGCAATTACTTTTTTGTAAGTTCTTGTAAATGCTAGAAATATTTTTGGTGGAAGAACCTTATTTACATCTTAGTGGAAAAAAATAAAATGGCAGAAGAAAGTATCTTTTCATGGAAGATCAGAAACTTTCTTCTGGAAGGTTCTTCCCATGGTCAAGAAGGTTTTTCCTTCAGTGGAAAAAAAAATTCAGACAAACTTTGCAAAAGGCGATGTTCCAACGTCATCAGGAATATTGTCTAATAGAAAAAAAAGTGTGTTGGGGCAGGATTGTATGTGCAGGCCAGTCTTTTATTGAGACTAATATTCCAGGGTCCATCAATCTAGTAGCTGTGACAATCTCACCTGTCTATAAACCCTCATACAGGTAAAATAAGTAGATGGCAGCAACCTGCTGAGCCTCTGATTTAGCTGTAGATTAGATAGAATATGGGCCCTTACATTTGTGCAAAGGTTGTGATAACTGAACTCAAGTTTCAAAGGGGTTTTTATTTGATTTATTTCTCCATGAAAACACATCACAATTCCAGCTGCTCAGAATTCCTGTGCCTTCCAAACCACAGCATGCAAACAAAACAAAGCTTGTTTTGCCACATCCCCCTGACTCCCCACATATATTAAAAGAACCATACTTCAGTTCCCAGGCAGATAACTTTAGTTAGTAGGCTTCTTAGACAGATATTAAAGATGTTTCTATTTTCTTTTGCTACATAGGATGAATTTGCAACCTGACAGACCACTCTTAGTCATGGCCTTGTGATGGCCAGTGCACATGAGCAGACAAGAAATTGGATTATACCTCAGACTTCCGTTTCCTCCCCTGCTCCTCCTTTGCTCTAGGGCAGAACCTTTCTCATCTCCCATGAATTTCTCTGTTCCTGTCACGCCAGGTCTTTTGGTCAGCATGCAGAGAAGTGCAAACCCAGGCTGTGCCCACTTCTTCCCTACCCGTGGCTTTCCTCTGCCTCTTTCTGTCCCTCTGACACCACCTGGAAACAGGCCAAAGGAGAACAGTAAGACTGTCAAAATGATTTTAAAAAAATAAGGCCTAAATGAGAGGAGTGGAAGAGTTGTGTGGTTTAGTGCAGCAAAGAAAATGGGAAACGGAGGTGCAAGCGCAGGATGTGGTAGCAACCTTCAAAGCTTTGAAAGCCTGCAGCACAGGGTTGACTGTGTAAATTATCTGGGCTTTTTTTTTACATCTGCAGCAGGTGAGAGGCAGTGGTTAAAGTGCAATAAGACTTCAGAAAAGCTGTCTCATGTTTGAGAAAGGTGGGCAGTGCAATGAACAGGCTGTGACCTCTGCGTTGTTGAATGCTGTTAACCAGATTTTTGGACATTCATCTGTCAGCAACAGCTGATTCTGCTTTGAGACAAGGGAATGGACAAAGTGATCTTTTGGGAAGTTCCTGACTTGTCCTAATCCAGGAAATAGGGCCAGGAAGGGGGTTGAAACAGGGATATGGCCGGGCCATGTGCAGAGTAAGATGCAGTTAGGCTGCATGGAGATCAGTATTGTTGGTAATTCAAGTATGCAATAAGCCTGTACGAAATACTGGTTGGGCATCATATATCTTTACAACCACATTTCTGTCCTGGTGGCAATGTCACCCCTCGTTAGGGAAGGGACAGGAAGATGTAATTCCTTTCATTCTTGTAACGCAACTATTGGATGTGAAAATTGCAGCCCACAACTGCCATGTTTTGAACCTGCTACTGCAGTTCATTTGGAGGTATCCTTGACCCCCCTGGAATGGGTTAGTGACTTCCTGCTTTCTTAGTGGTATTTTGACCTGCTTCAGACTTGCATTTTATTTACGGGTTTATTTCAAAGTGCTGGTTTTGATGTACAAAGCTCTTTTTGGCTTGGATACTGTATATCTCTGAAATTACCTGTCTTTTGTATTTTACTTCAAGAGTTCGAATTACCTAGGAATATTTGAGTTAATGTGCCTTAAGCCCTACACCAGAAGATGCTGATGGTAGGTTACATTGGCTGTGTAATACTTTTCCTCAGTATATGTTGCCCTCCTGGATACATTTTTTTTTTTCTGTAAAGCAAAATGGATGTACAGAAGAGCTATGTTTTACTTTCTTTGATTAACCTGAAGACTGCCTTCATGTTAGATGAATTCAGGCAGCTGCTTTGGTTAGGTTTTTGCATTTTATTGTAAACACATTCTTAAACATACCATGTGACTCATTAAGTAAATAGGAGTAAATGGACTAATCAAGTAAATAGGAATGGTCATGTATTAGGTAGCAGAACACTGGCTCATAGTGTTTGTTGGAGTTTTGAAGTCTCTTTGCAGTGTCACCTGAAATCTTTACCTGGACATTCGAGCATAACCTTTTTTCATGGACAATTGGAGTAGAGCACTGCCAGCAGTAGGTGTTAGAAGGTGCTAGGAAGACAAGCAGCATTACACGTGGTGGTGGTGCACAGATTTTTTTCAGTTGCCTCAGTTGCTGAATTGAGCCAATTTACTGTCGGCTAAAAGCTGAAAGGCTCATCCACATCGCAGAAGGTGATTCCTCTGTCCTGGGACTGGAGGTGTCCCAAGAGGAGCAATGTCAGGAACACCCACGTGGTAAGGCAGTGCTTCTCCAGGAGCTGATTTATAGTTTACCTATTCTAGCCTTAGGCTTGGAGGTTGAAAAGTCCTCCACAGCAGTGGAGTTTCATTAGGGAAACAGCACAAAATATTTGCTGATTAGTGGCATTCTTTGGGTGTGTTTATTTACTGGTGGCACACCTTTCTTCTCTTGAGGAATGACACTATTCTTGCTGCAGCCATGCTGCTTCCCAGGGACTGCTCCAAAGTGTGCCAGCCATTCATTTCCCTGGCTGTTCAAGGGAGTTCTGTGTGTTGGTCTGAGAAGCTGGTGATGACAGGGATTTTTAAAAAATGCATACCAGAAAATGTTAACCGCCAACTCTAAAGATGAAAAAGGTTTGCTCTGGTGTCATTTATTTTTAAGGGGGAGAGGGAAACAAAACCTTCAGCTAAATTCATATGTCCTAGAGCTGTTATTATTTTATAAACTATTTTAATCTCAGCACAGCACATTCCTTACGTTTTTCCTTGGGCAGTTTCTCATTGACTTATCTTCTTAACAATGTGAGTTACTCTAAACGAGAACTATGACATCTTTGCAATTGCAGCTCTTCTGCATGTTTTGGGATATATTTGCTTGAATAAAAGCAGGAATTAGAAAAAAAATAAATGTTTAAACAGATTAAGGATTTCAGACCTTGTTCTTCTGGAATAGTCATACTGACAAGAGCTCTGCTGTGCTAATACATAGTGATTTTTTTTCCTCTTTTTTTAATCTTTTATCCTTTTGTTTGGGTGTTTTCTTGAATTACTTTTCTCCAAGCTGCAAACAGGAACAAACTTGCACAGGAGAAAATAGAACAAGTAAAAGTAAAGAGGGGGGAAAAAAAAATAATCCTTTCCTATCTCTGCAGCTGGCAAGGACCCCTAAACAGCAGGACCAAGCTGTTCTGCTCTGTGTGGGAGGAATAACTTGATAGCTAGTTCAGATTCAGCAAGACAGTTTAAGCAGTGCTCCCAAACTGCTGTGATGTAACAGCTCTTCACTACCAAAAAGAAAAGGTGGCAATGTTATGCTCTGCCCTCTGGTCTGTGTTAACCAGCCAGGCCACGCGGTGAAGGGGCAGGGTGGGGTTGGGGAAGACTGGCAGAGACACTTGTGCTACCGTTGCTCCTGTCGCTTCCCATGTGCCTGGAAAGGGTCCAGAAACATGCAAGAAACATCTGACCTCAAGATATCAATGAGCACTTCAAAGTGCTGATCTGTTCATTCATTCTGACTGTCATCATGGCCAAGGCATTGGGAAGATGACAAACCTGATCAAGACCATGCTGTGTATGTTCTCTGAGATAAGGCAAATGAGAAAGCTGCATAATTGTGCTGACAACAGTGATAAACCTTGCTCCTCCCATGCTAATAATATTGTGACTGAATAATGGAATTCATATCCAATTCATGCTTGCTTTAGACACTTGGAATTGGACTGAAAATGCTATTTAACAGTTAAATGCAGCCAATTTCTGTTTTTTTCAAACTGGTAATTCAAGTAAGATGTGGCCAGTTAACATTGCGGAGGCGGGGAAGACTCTTCTCTCTGTGTTTGAGTTTTGCTGCCCAAGTTAGAAATGCCCAGGTAAATTTCACACAGTCTTATGACACTCTTAAATGGCAGGAATGATAATTCTGGCCAAGAAAACACAGGCACAGAAGAAGCTGAACATCTTGGTAATGGTTGAGGATGTGCACAAAACCAAACTGTTCTTGCCTTGGCTCTAAAACAGCAATTTCTCAATAGTTCTGCAGAACTTCTGAAGAGCTCTCAAAGTGAAAACTTCAGTATTTGGGGGGACCTAGGGTCGTGACATCAACTGCATAGGTTCTGGTGGCTGCTCTTGCTATGAGTCAGCGGCATATGGACAGCATTTCTGAGCTTTTTCTGGCACACTGGATGAAAGGAGACAACTTCTTGTTCAAGCCTTGTTAAGTTTGCTGCTGGTAGGAAGAGAATTAAATGGGTAATATGAGTTTTGCTCAAGGCCAGAACCCTTGATAGAGTAAATCAGTTCCCTGTATTGCAATGACTAATACCATTGATTATCGCAAGCTGAGAAGTGGGCCCCAAAGAGTATAAAACAATAGTGGATTAGAGTGAGCAATCTATTTTCATATACCTAGAATGATTATGTCTCTCTAGAGATGGAGCCAGGCAGAGTTACAGTCAATTATCACTAGTTCCTTTTCATTGGAAAAATAAAATAGAAATTGTTACATCCATTCATCTTTGTGCTTTTTTGTATCAATACTGTTTGTAGCTTAAAACTAACAGATACTCTGGAAATCAAAATGCTATCCACTTAGATTAACAATACACACTTCTGTGCTTATATCATTAAATTCTTCTTTTCATTTATTTGCCGTCGCATGCTTCGTCTTTATTTGTTTTCCTTAGAAATTCAGCCTTATTTACACTATTTTGTGCTTCTCATACCAATTTTTTTAAGTTACACCTGCAGATTTTTATCTGCTTTCCCTCAGCATAAAAGCCTTGGGATCAGCACTTTTCCATTCTCCCATGAAAAGTGATGAGGTCTTGCAAGGGCTTAAGTCATATGATCTGTCTCATCGCTGCCTCAACCAGACACCAGGAGCAACAGCATAAAGCCAGAGCTGTTTTGGCAGCACTGTCCTGAAGTCCCCGTGCAGATGCTCTGCATGTTTCACAGTAGCATTAATAACAGCAGTCATTGTTGAAGGCTGAAAATGTCCCTGTTCGGGACCGCTCCTGGCAGCGGGCGGTGACAAATCTGTTCCCTTCACTCAGCACCGTGAGATGTCCACGCGCTGCAAAGCCGCCGGCTCTGAGACACTAAATCACAACCTGGGAACAAGCACGACTTGGCCGTGGTACCCGAGGCCCTCCTTGCCTGACATATTACACTGTCAGGCTTTACAAGGCACAGTAGATCTCCACGTTTGGACTCTGCCGAACGCCCCACTCTCTCTCTTTAATTTGTCAGATGAAGTTCTCCGTATTCAGAGTACATGTAATCGTGATCTGTACATAGAGAATTTAGTAGGAGTTCACTTAAAATGTGTGGCTTGAATAGATAAGCAGTCTTTTCTGAAGTGTTCTGTGATGAATTTTAAACAGCAGCACTGACTTGCACTGTTTGAAATAAATTTGAAATGCTTTCTTCTACCTGAAACAAAAATTGGCTCAATAACTGTTTGTAACTCCTGGTAGTGTCCTTAAAATGACAGCTTTTAGTTTGAAGTCAGATATCTTGCACATAACAATTCTACTTAAAATTTTTTAGCCTCAGCTAGGGCAAGGGATTTTATTTATTTTATAGTAACAATAGGTATTTTGAAAGTTTCTTTCAGAGAATATAGCTAAACTGAATCGTTGACTTTTAGTGCAGCACTGTCTCACCAAACCTAACTGCAAATCCAAAAGTGCCTGTTAGTTGCGCTTCATATGTTCAACTCAAAACAGTATTCATTTATAAAAATGGGTTATGGAAAGGTTTACACTGTCAAAAAGACAGCATTCAGAAAATAATTTTATTTTCCAGTATGATGGTGATAGCCTTAGCATATGTTCTAAATAATTATGTATTTTAGATGGCATCATTTTTATGACTGGGCAATAAAAGACAATGTGTGTCTTACTGTTGCTTTTATCAGTTTTGCTTCTTTGATTTATGGAAACTAGCATGAAATGGAGGTGGGAACTTGACAATATTAGAAGTATTAAATATTTCAGTATTTTATTCATTTAATCATGGCCTTACTGTTTGCAGGTTGTTGATAACTGGAAGTGGCCAAAGCTAAAATTCCATAGAAGGCAGTGGCATAGAGGCAAAACAGTGCATAACCCAATTTGTTTTGGCATAACCCAATGAAGACTGTAGAAGTGAAGGCATATGTGCATGTATGAGTTAGCTCTTGGTTCTGAAACCTTGATTTCCTGTATTTCTTTCTTTTTTTTTCTGCCACGTTGGAGATAACAAATGGCAAAATGCAAGTTTAATTCATTCCGAAGACAATGCATATGAGAAATGAAAAGGAACTTGAATACTGAAATCAAGACTTGGCCATTTGAAAGTAAAAGAGTTCAATTTTACCAGCGAAACGATGATGCCTTGTTTGGATAATAGTATCAGCTTTTCTTTGCAGTCAAGGATCTTCCCCTTCCCACCCAAATAGTAATAGTTTTTTAAAAGTCACATTTGGAATTGGTTTTGGTACTGATTGCACAAATTAGAAGGCGGAATTGGAGAAACCTATTTCAGTCTTAAGTAACTATGTGCTTATTGACACTGAGATGATCACAGATCATCTGCTTTTCAGCCCAGATTCCAGCCCACATTCTTGGGGTTGACTCATGTGACCAGTAGGTTTGTTAATTGAAATCCATGGAGATCCTTTATCTTTTCTCTCTATGCCCATTCACATGGATTTTTTTGTCTCAGAAAAGATTAGAGGGGAGGTCTAATTTCCATGTATGTTTTACCATTTATTACTTCTCCTTTTGTGGCTGTGGTGTTCTTCTTTAGTTAGGGCTGTTAGTAAGAATTTTTCAATGAAATGCTAATATTAAACAAAACCAGAAGGTATTCAAACTAAGAAAAGCAATTTAAAAGAACAGAAATAGTTTCTAAATGTCTGTAAATTTACATCTTTTATAGTGCTAACTGGAGAAGTCATTCTCAGCTTTGTTATACAGGGGAAAATAATGAGGTATACACCGCGTGACGGTAGTTCTCTTTAATCAAATCGTAAGCATCCCTAGCTAAGCAAACTGAGCTCTTCTCTGCAGCTAGAGGTCCTTACAGAGCCTTGCCAGGGAGGTCAGAAGGTTTAGACGTCAAGTGATCTCTCTCTTGGGCTATATGCCCTTCTTTGGCTGGATCAAAGGCCATCATGATGATGTTTCTTTGCATGTCTGCTAATAAAGGAGGTATTCCTACAGCCCCAGAATCTGTATTCACCTGAGAAAATAATCTCAACTTCAGTATTTGCAAAGTAAACCTTTTTTTCTTTTTTTTATTTCTTTTTTTTTTTTTAATTTTACAAACCCTTGAAGACATAAACCATAAAATCCCTCTTCAGCAGAAAAACTCAAAAGCTTTTAAAATCAAGGTTTTTGGGCAACTCACTGGGTTTCTTTGCTCCCTGTAACTGGCAATACCGTAACAATTTCACATAGGAATCTGCATGCCCTTTTTTACTTGGTTTCTACATTATCTTTGAGCAGGGAGGCTTGTTTTCTCTATTATGTTTAATTAATTTTTTTAAATTACAGAATAGAGACAGAGATGCAATCCACAGTGTCATATTGGTTTCCCATCATGTGACTGAAGTTTATGTCTCTTTTGGGGTATCAAAGTGAAAAGTGGGTGAGATGAGAAGTAGTAATGAAAGTAAAGCCTAACTTTTTGTAATGGAAAGGTTATATTTTGCAAAATGCGGACTTACAATGCTTATTAAAGACTCCACCTCTAAGTGTTCAGCATGGTTAGTTATAGCCTAACCCCTTTTACTATTGTTGGTTCACAGCAATGGTGAATTTTGGCTGTAGACCTTGATGAAGGCATCCAAAACTGTGATGTGTTTCTTGCCCGTGTTTTTTCTGGGTTTTTGATGGGAAGACCCAGAACCTCTAATTCTAAAGAAACATGGTCACCATTAGTACATAGGTACAGTAGAAGTGTTCAGCCACCACAAGAAGTCACTTTTAGGTTGATCTCACTATGGAATGCAGAGGAGGGGACCTGACAATCCTGTCATGTGTGAAGTTGAATTTCCCCCTTGGAGATGACTAATAAAGCTTGTAAAAATTAGATTGGATATTAGGAAAAGAATTATTTACGGAAAGGGTTTTCAAGCACTGGAACAGGCTGCCCAGGGAAGTGGTTGTGTCACCACCCCTGGAGCTATTTAAAAGCCTATTTACCCCAGGTGGCACAAACTTCCTCTTGGCAATTAGAAGTTATTTGCCACCACCTCTGAAGTCCAACCAACCCTGGGACAGAGTCTCCCAGCTATTGTTCTGAGCTTTTCTTTATGTTGTGACTGTCACGGCTTGATGAGGCATTGTGGCTGCTTGTTCCTGCCTGTCATTTGACCACACAGGTGCCTGTGTCTTCTCAGTGGACGGGCCATGCCTTGAGAAATCATTGGTCTCAGTTTGCCCTATAAATTACTCCACAAGATTACTTTGTCCTCTTCAGCTTTCTGTACAGCTTATTATTCTAGGCTCTTACCATGTTCAGTCTTAGGATAAACCAGAAACATTTAGGAAATATTAGCAGTAGAATTTACAAATACACTCACCAGTTCTGGTTAATTGGTGATCAGTTAACCTGAAGCAAAACAGTCTATCACAGAAACACACTAAGGCAGTGCTTACTATGAGTTCCCAAAGTGTTTTTTGTTGCTCTTTCTTCCTGAATTTCAGTGGGGAACTGAGTTAGGATTTTCAAATATGCTCAGCTCTAACTCACCCTTGAAATGTCCAGCCTCTTTCTCCCAGTCAAATATTCTAGAAAAGGAAATTTTCCCTGAAAGCTGTTGTGTCAGACCTGCTGAATCATCACATTTTATTATGGAAGGCATCTTTTAAATTTAAGAAAACCTTTCCTTTCTAGAGAAATGAGTTAAAACAATAGCTCACCTTTTTTTGTCATTAATAATCTTATATTTTAAATGATCATAAATTTCTTGGGCTTGAAATAGTGCTGAAATCGGACCCTTCTGTGCTGTTCCCATGGTTCTTATCGAAAAATATATGCCAGATGAGCAGTATATATTTCTATTTTTGTATGGTTGGGTTTTAAAAGACAATTGCAATTATTATATCAGGCAAGTATTATTTAAGATCCAAAAACTAAAATGAGGTTCTGGAAACTCACTCAGGCTCTCCAGTTTTGATCCTCACCAGGGTTCTTCTCCTGTGCCTGTCCCATTTCAGTAACAAAAGCCAGGCTACACTGTCTTTTGCAGAGACTTCTTTGGCAGTGGGTTTCAACAGCACTTGAACAGCAAACAACAGCATTGTATCCTATTTTCTATAAGATGGAAGCGAGGTGCAGAAAATTAAATTATTTGTCCCCAAGGTCATCTATCAAGGCGGGGGTAAAGATAAACTTTACGACTCCAGAGAAGTAGCACAATGATACATTTCTTAAAAGTCACCATGTTGGCTTTTTCTGTGTAAGATTTAGTTGTGAAGGCATTCATAGTAACAGTTGGTTGTGTCAAACATTTTTCTTTTTTTAATAGTAGAATGTAACCATTGCTTAAACCTCTCTCTCTCTTTGTTCTTTACAAAGAAATTGTTTAACCACAAACGTAGCTCATGTACTGGGGCAAAATCCCCGTAGTTTTAGATCATTTGCGATGGTGTGGGGTGTACTCTGTGTTCTGCTGGCTGTATATCATTGAAAATCCAGAGGACTTCACAGCAGAAGTGAATGTTTTAGGTTTGCACACATTTGTGGGGATGTTAATACCACATTGTGGGAATAGTGCTGAGTTCCCTGTTATCATGCAAGCAATTGCTAACTGTAGACCTCTGACTTTGCAATTTGTTCTTTATGGACTAGCCTGCAGCCAATAAGCAAAATCAATAGTCTTTGCTGAAAAGTAAGCAAGTGCCAGTGTGTTATGTGACAGGTGAAGATACATGTGCTTACCAGGGGTCAGGGGGCCACATCAAATTTCTCTCTGACTTCTTTTCAAAAAGCTAAATCCATTTAGGGAGCATTCGTCATTGGAAAATGTTGCAGTGGGGAATTAGACAGGCTCCTGCTCTTCTTTTCTCATTTAACGATGTTTGTTTTCAACAGTCTGTTCAATAATGTCACTGAGAAGAAATTATGTGAGAAGAATAAAGTGCTTATAGTCTATTTATTTATTCATTCATTTCTGTAGAATAACACTAGCTGTTGCATTCTCATGTTTATTAATGCTATTGTGGCAGTCCAAATATTTGTTTGTTCTCCTTTTCCTCTGGAAAAAAAAGGTGGGATAGAGTAGTGTGGAACAGATTACTTCCTATTTAAGCCTAAGGTGAAGGTTACATACCTCCCAGCAATGTTGTATAATATATATATATATATATATATGGTTTCCTGTACTTGAGTAAGACATCTAAATATATGCCATAATTTTAGTACTGCAGAGTTTGGGAAGTCTCTTGTTTTCCAAGTGGAATGCCCAGGATTGAGGCCACTCAACTCTGCCAGAAAATACAGCAGCAGCAGCTGAGATGGATGCTGCTGGACTGTGATAAAACAGGCTGTTCATGGGGGAGGATACCGGTGCAATTCCCTCTTTTGCATTAAATGCTGACAGTGTTTAGTGTTCTGAGTTCTAGGGAAGTTGTTATTCAAACCTACCCTCCTATCTCAACAGATCAGACTATAATGAAAGGCAGAAACTGAAAGAGAGTTTTTTCCTGAAATCCTGAAGTACCTTAGGTTCTTAAACTGTCCAAGAAAACGGCTCTGGTATTTAGAAGTTAAAGTTATATTGTCTTTTCATGTTCAAGCACCTAACTTATATTCTTTTGAAAACTTTATATTCAGCCTAATAGAAAAAATGATAGAAAGCTTAATGCCATTGTTTGCTTCTTATTGAATGTAGTTGCTCCATTTAATAGCCTGGCCTGCTGCCATGGTACTATCACATACACATGTGCACTCCCAGTCAGGAAAAACAAACAGTCGCCACACCGGTTCAATCAGATTAAAGGTTCCCTGTACAAGAGCTGAATACCAAAAACCAGATTGGTGTGTTAGATTTCTCTCATGTCCTGTTTGATTTCTTCAACATGCATAGTAAATGTCTCTTAATTTCTCTACCCAGCTTTCTCTATGGCTGTTTTTGGTTGCTGACTGCCCAAGCCATCACTGTAGTGCTTTTAGCTGAGCACTAAATTTGAAGATGTTGAACAACACTCAAAGCTTCCAGAAAGCTGTAGTTGAAGCCCTTCAACCTGGGTTCTACCATGCTTCATGGCACCTTTTAAACTCACAGGCTGCTTTTGACACCATGTTGTACCTAGTGAATGTCCAGTTTCAGAATGTTCAATAAGACAAATTTTGAAGGTGACTCGCAGGGTCTCTCAACCACCACATCTAAAAATTGAAGAAAGCTCCTTTTCAGCATATTTAAACAAGACCAATGCCTTCTTAGAACAAAATACTTAATTAACACATTTTGGATAGAAAACCTGTGGGCTCTTCAAAGTTCTGTACCACTAAATTTGGTTACTGCAAGAACAGTTAGTATGTCAAGATATATTTCTCTTCTTGACAAAAATTCCCAAGCAAGTTCTTGAAGTTCTGGTAGACAGCTGAGGAAAAGAAAGGGGCAGGGTGTGGATCCTGCAGCTGATTTTTTTCTCAGGGAATGAGTCTGTCAGCAGACTACAGACAAATCAAGAACCTGCCTTTCCATCTAAGATGTTGTAAAAATTAACTTACAAGGGATTTTTTAGAGTTTGAGAACTGGAAAGATAAACAAATAGCTACTCCAACCTTCCTTTCCTCATTTTCCCTTCAAAGGATAGCACAGTTGCTGTTCTGCAGTGACAAGATGAGATAAAATTCAAGTGACTCGAGAGATCCCCTGAGCTCCAAGCTGCAAAGGGTTGAGGTTAAGCTTGAGGTTTGCCTGCTCAGCTCCTTTTCTTTTTTTTCTTTTTATTGGGTCTTAAACCTTTCCCACACTAAATAAACACCCTTTTATAGGCTTTTTTCCTCGCAAATAGCAAGTTTTGTAACTTTATATGAAAAAGTCTAGTTGCTGATTCAAACTAAGCTCTCCTACATTGCTACCAGTCCCTCTGCCCCTGAGAACCACGGCTCATGCTGGTGCTTGCCTGGCCCTGCCCCATGCTGGATCTATGTTGGAGTGTCAGGCCTAATCCGTTCTGAACTTCCTGTGCTGGATCTGGTTTTGATCACTTGGAATACACCTTTTGATCTTGTTTCATGAGGCACATCATCTGAGCGCTAGGCACCTACCCCGTTGCTGTGCCTGCACAGCCAAATGACAGCGGTTGTGACGTGGTCAGGTGCATGCAGTCTATCTGTAATTTAGTGAGCACACCTAATTGCAAGAATGCAGAGGGCACAGGTCCTTTGGTGGCCAGCAACTGCAGCGCCATGCCAGGTTCCCAGAGGGCTTGCTCACTTCATGTCTGTGCTGCCACGCCCTTGCAGCTGCCGCTACTGATTTGTTACCATGCCATTGCTTGGCTGCCAAGACAGACAATTCAGTCCAGCTTAACCAGGAGTCTCTTCCTTCTAACTCTCCCAGAACCCCTATCATTTATTATCTTGTCTTTTTCTTGCTTTTATACTTGCAAGTATCTCATCAAAAGAAATTACCAGCAAAATTTCTCTGGTGCTTGTCGCTTCCTATTTCGTCACCAACACGCAACGTGTACCATTTACAATAACAACTCCTATCGCTTGTGTGATGGCAGAGCTACACATTCAGTGTGACACACGCAAAGAGAGAGCAGGGGAAGAGGCAAGCAGCTTGTGTTCTAATAGATAACAAAACTTTGGACATACATCCTTCTTGGCAGTGGTCTCCAAAACTGTGATCTGTTGAGATTTTAATTTTGAGGGCTATCCAGATCATGTCACTTAAATTTATTTTCTTTTCTGCCCAGCTCATCAGCTGCAAGATGTTCTTTTTTTGATATCTTCATTCTGGACATGTTAAAATCAAACAAAATCTTTCTGAGAGGAATACTTTATCACAATTTTATTATCCCTTCTTTCTCAGTGTGTTGCTATGCCAAGTGTCATGTTTTATCAAGGAGGGTGGGTTATATTTGCTTTCAAGATTCTGCTTGCTACAGAAAATGCATCTTACTGTCGACAGGCCTTTCATTGGAAGGGAATCAAGTGAACCTGTCTAGAAATCAACATCATCTGTGTGAGCACAAAGCATCTTCCATATGGTTACCTACTGCATTATTCTATATTAGCCTGTTTGCTTTCCTTTAAGCCACCTTAAAGTAAAATTGATTCTTTTATCTTTATTAACGGGGCTACAAATACATTATATATTTATGTCATGTTTTACTTTTTGCCATTTCTCTCCTTTTCAAAACACACTGTAAGGATTTCCTGCTTTATACATGTGTTCTCATAGTGCATGGCATTGTGCAGCTGAGAAAGAAATACTGCTAATATCTATATAAAGCATAGAGAAGAGCAGAGGCAAATTCTAAAATAGTTTACAGAACTGATTCTTGCCTTAATCATGCAGAAACAGTTTCATGGAGAATCAGGGATTTGGAATATTTCTGTGATCTTTGCTTGTCCACTATATAAAATGATTCTTGCTGACCTTAGTGGGTTTAGGAAAAGGTTCCTGGAGTGGCAGAATGGAAACAAGAATGAGATCTATGATTGATAAAACTTCAAGAGGCCATGTGTAATTGTTTCTTAACCATTTCCTCGAAGGTGTCTTTTCTGGCGATCATAAATGGGAAAAATTTATTCAATTAATTTAGCTTTTTCTGTTTGTAATAGTGAGTAATAATTTAATGATTCATTATTTGAAATTCCTCCTAGAGCAAGTTCTTCAACTAATACCTTTATTCATATACAGAACAACATTTTTAATCACATTAATATATTTTTGCCAAAGTAAGCCTTTTGTCTGCAGTTTTTCACAGGTAGTTCATTGCAAATGCTTAATATTCAAAATTTCTTTGTAATGGGAGATGTAAAGTACATGATGCTTAATACTAAATTGTTAACCATAAACATTCCTACTGATATAACCACTCTGATTCTTAAGCCCAGGATATCTAAGTTTAGCAATTTTTATGCACATACACTGGTAAAACTTGCTTTGCTTTAACATTGCTATTTTGCTGTGCTTTCTACCAGAAAGCGAAATATTTTTGGAAAAGCAAGCCCTATGTGATTAGAACGCAATGCAAATGAATCAACTTCAGAAAAAAAAGCTCACGCATTAGGTTGTCTTTCCATAAATAACTTTTCTTTAAAGAAAACATGAGATTAGGCTGTCAATTGGATCAAAATTACTCAAAAATAGATTAAAATTTCTTGAGTAGATTTCCAGTGTGAAAAAGATTGAAACAACTAGTAGTTAAGAAGGTTCTGCTAATAAGAAGTGTTATGTCTGACCAGCTCTCTGGAGAAGTTCTGCTGCTCTCCACTGAGCAGTAATGTTCACTTCATTTTGTATCTCTAAATAGGCTGGAAAAAAAGGTATCAATGTTACCCAGCTGTGATGCCAATAAATATTCATAACAATGGCACATGCATAGCTAATTGAACAGTTTTTGTTAATATTATACTAGATATTCATGGACATGTGCCTTTTTCTATAATGAAAATACTGCCTAAGGCTAGCTTTGTTTTTCTTGTCAAGAACAATTTATGTGCTTTCATTTAAATGAATATAAACTTCTATTCTCATGACAAAATAATTCACCATTAATTTGGGCAAAGAATTTCTTTATTCCCTTTGTGGTGCATTTTATTGGAAAAGAAAAACCTAAGTGTATCTCAGAAAATTTCTCTATGCATTCTGTCTAATTTCTGTAATAACTGGCATGAATATGTAGGGATTTCAGTGATTACTTGCTGAGTAAATATGGGACATGGGCATATATTTGATTTAAAATTAATCTGAAAAGAATTTTCTCAAAGTAAATGATTCCTTCACAAACGTTTTCATTGTTTTACACATACAATTTAGGAACATAAACATTAAAAACACTGCTCTTCCCTTTTCTTTATTTCCTTTTCTTATCTTGGTTTTTCCTCTATTATTTATAGTTGAGGTTCTGACATACATCTGAGGTATGTTTTGGAAGACGAGTAGAGCTAGAGCGAGGCAAAAGCAGATTTCACAAATGTGACTGAAAAACACAGCTGCTGAGAAAGGTCTGAGTACTTTTTCCTCCACTGTGTAGCAAAGCATATATCCCCTCTTTCACAGGACTCTTATTTTCTCATCTTATTAATTGTTTACGCAACCTTCTCATTTAAATTTCAGTGATGTTACTTAAAGGAAACAAATGGCACTACACACTGATTTAACTAATGAATTAATTCTGTTCAGATGGCAAATTAAGTCTCCCTAGTAAATAGAATGTAACTATTTCTATTAGGAGAGTGAACCTTAGGGTACTCTGCTGTCTGTGCCACCCAGGTTATTGGCTATATTATGGTTCTTTCACCAAGTGCTTAAATTTAAATTCTTGGCAATGGGCTTTTAATCAAGTGTGGATTCCCAATATGGAGTTCAAGCACCAAAAGGGCGGAAAAGGGAAATGTGGAAAAAGCAGGCAAAGACTGACTGTTACTGGAGATGATGGATCTAAGGCAATACAGTCAGGAAGTTCCTGACTTACTTTAAAATTACTTTTCAGCTTTATAAATTAGTACTCAAAAAAAAAAATACCACATTGGCTTTCAGGAGTGACAAGCTCCACTGGCACAGAGGCTTTATAGGTAATTACAATGCAAGGCATTATGTATTCTCATAATGCAGACCTGCAGTGACTCCTTGGCATGTTCTCTTTTTGGATTTGGGAGCCTATTTCCAGCCAGGAGATATTAGTCAATGTTTCCATCACAGACATCTCGTTCTGAGTGAGGGAGATGACGTTTCCTTTGCGACGTGTAGCCTTACCTCATGCAGGATTTCAGATGGTGTCTCAGAGTAAACAAGCTGCCTTCATTCTTCTGCTCCTGACATCATTTAGACCAGTCAGACATTAATTAACCTGGAAAGCTAGAGAGGAAGAGATTCTCCCATTAGGAAGGGGCAATCTAACATGATTGGTATGGCCCATGGCTTGTGCTGCCTTTAAGTTCAGAGAAGCTATTTTAGGTTAAACATATGCTGACAACCTGCACAGTCTGCAAACATCTGAGTGCACAGAATATAAGCACGATACTGAGGTTAGGAGAAGGAAAATCATGAGACCAAATGAGGTGTATTTTGGCATGCCAGATCTTTAGAGAAGCTCTCTGAGCTCTAGACGAAAAGGACTGACTTGTTTGTGGCCTTCTATTTTCCTTACAAAAACAATACATTAAAAAAAAGCCAAACCAAGCCACTCTGCATGGAAGGTGGTGTGAAAAACTCTCTCTAAAGAGGACATTAAGCGAATCAGAAGGTTGTTACCAAGTTAATTTAAGAAAAGGACATTTAAATTGTACTTAACTTGTTAATAAGAGAGATTTTCAAACCATATGACCACAGTTGTCTGAGAAATTTTTTTCCATTTAAGAACTATTGTAGATGGAAAGAGTGGATTTTAAAATAATTCTTAAAGACAATTATGCCCCCCCAAAGGAGTAGTACATATTGAAAAAACAGAGTCTTAAAACATTGTAAGGTTTGGGTTTCTTTCTTATTTTTTCTTTTTTTTTAAGACTTTTTAACTGAATGAGAGTAGCAGAACTTCCCAACTAGCCCCAAAAATTAGAAGAGTCTCTGAATGCTGCTATTTGCAAAAGCAGCTGTGAGCTACAATGAATTGTGACTCACGTGTCCATTCCTTTCCTATTCTTGTTCAGACACTGCTCTGACAATGTCTCTAATCCTGAGAATGACTTCTGGCTTTCTCCTTTTCCCTTGCTCCCTCATCCACCCAAAGTTTCCTGCTGTGTCCAGGTTTTCCACTTTCATTTCTTTTCATAGAAAAATACATTCTTTCCTGGTTTCCAGGTTCATCCTCTTACTTATCTGTGGCAGGTTCACCTGCTCAGCAGAAATCGGTGAACAGGTGCTGGTTTTTATGATGGTATAGAACAGTGCCACCTGGTGATTTTTCCATCACCAATAAGGCTTTCAGAGTGTTCTTGGCCAACTTCAGCTCCCTCCCTGCTGATGGGAATTTACATTTAGTGGAAGTATTTCCACCGCTGCAGGAGGCTCTCAGAAATACTGGCTCATTTTTTTTCCATACACTGTAAGCATTATTCCTTCTCCTACTCTTACCCAGTCTTGCTTTTTTGCATCATTTAGCTTCCAGTCTAGCAAGTGGTATCAGTCTACTGGGCTAATTGTATTTGATGGGTAGTTAACAAACAAACAGAGAAAGGGGCTGATTCAGATTCATCAAGGACAGATCATGCCTTGAAGATCTCTAAGAAAAGAAAAGAAAATGCTGTGCAAATAATGTTGGGCACTGCTAAGAAGAAATAACTTTGTAAAACCCTTAATTGAATCAGATTTCATAGCATTGCTCTGCTTGTGCATGTTAAGACGTAAACCTGTGAGTGTTCCACAAGAATTACCACCTTTTCAGACCAAAAGGCAAATGTATACTTCTACCAAATCAATGCCCATATACTTCAATTTGGGTTGCTGAAACTGTCCAGATTGTCTAAAACAATAAAGATTTTTTCGTATGTAGTGCATAAAAACACGTTCACGTAGTTTAATATAAAACAAAGGGCTTATCATTAAATCCTTTTAAGATGTTTCTACATCTTTTTTCTTGTCCAAACTGTTCCTGTAAAAGCTATTTAAATACTGCTTCAAAGAGATACTGTGTATTTGGCAGAGAAGCCTTTTACCATCAGCAAACAGAAATGTATTTTTGTATAATGTCTCAGGAAAATGTTTTGTGTACAGCAAATGCAGGAAAGTCTCATATAACTCATTGAACAGGATAAAAAGCTGAATCAATGTGCACTGCTGCATCCTTTACTAAAAAAAAGTGTTGTCATCAGTACTTAACCTTGCATACAGTTGAGAACTGAATTTGATTCTTCCTGTCTCGCAGTCAAGCATATTGCAAGAAATAGATCTGCAAACAGATGATGTTCCTTTCATTACAGTGCACTTTGTAATGAACTAATGCACTACAATGTATGGCTTCAGTTTTATTTGTTGTGTGGTTCCGTGCAGGAACAAATCCTGTAGAACCCCTGTCATCAGACATGCAAAACTTGAAGTAGGAATCTTATAAAGATATATTCTTGTTGTGATTTTAATATTCATAGATTTCATTAATATTGGGGGAGGGTTAATTTGTTAACGGGAAAAGTAATATTGATGAGTGTAGAGACCATGTCTGGAAAGACATATCTATTTTCCTCAGATGCTGGCCTCAGGAGTAGCTTTAGATCACACCTCAACTCTTCACAGACCTTTTTTTCATCTGACAAATGGGAACATGGAGGCACGTCTCCTTCAGCAATGGGCCCAGAGACTTACCGGTGGGAATGTTCTTTTTGCTTCAGTTAATTGAGCAAAGTGAAAAAAAGATTGGACAATATAATGCGTATTTACCTCTCTTCTGCAAGGCTGCCAATAGGTGTGGAAAACGACAAGCAGGAGTAGTTCTGTGACTACTGTTTTGTGAAACTCCTGATCCACCTATTTGGAGGTGTTTCATGGAGATTTTTTTGCTCATGGCCTTCACATGCCCTTAAGAAAAGAAAAAATTGTTTCTTTGCAACAATGACCGGAATGAGAGGATCAAGTGCACTCTCAGCAGGTTTATAACACCAGGCTAGATGGGAGTGTTGTTCTGCTGAAGGGCAGGAAGGCTCTGCAGAGGGATCTGGATCAATGGACCAAGGCCAATTTTATGAGGTTCAATAAGGTCAAGTGCCAGGTCCTGGCCTTGGGTCACACCAATCCCATGCAAAGCTCCCGGATGGGGGCAGAGTGGCTGGAAAATGGCCCAGTGGAAAAGGACCTGGGGGTGCTGGTCAACAGTGGCTGAACTGAATGAGCCAGTGTGTGCTCAGGTGGCCAAGAAGGTCAGTGGCATCCTGGCCTGTATCAGCAATAGTGTGGCAGCAGGACCAGGGCAGGGATTGTCCCTCTGTGCTGGGCACTGGTGAGGCCACACCCCCAGTGCTGTGTCCAGTTCTGGGCCCCTCACTGCAAGGAAGACATTGAGGGGCTGGAGCGAGTCCAGAGAAGGGCAACAGGGCTGGGGAAGGGTCTGGAGAGTCAGTCATATGAGGAGCTGCTGAGGGAGCTGGAGTTGTTTGGCCTGGAGAAATGGAGGTTCAGGGGGGATCTTATTGTCCTCTACAAGTACCTGAAAGGAGGGTGAAGTGGGAAGGGTCAGCCTCTTCTCCCAGGTAACAAGTGGCAGGAAAAGAGGGAATGACCTCAAGTTGCATAACAGAGGTTTAGATTGGATATTGTAATTCCTTCACTGAAAGGGTAGTTCGGCCATTGGCACAGGCTGCCCAGGGAAGCGGTGGGATCACCATCCCTGGAGGTGTTCAAAAAATGGGTTCGTGTGGTGCCTGGGGGTACGGTTTAATGGTGAACATGGAGTTCCTGAGTTAATGGTTGGATTCAATGATCTTTTTCAACGGTAATGATTCTATGATCTTAGGAAAAATAGTGAAAACTCAGTGTTTTGCTTGTTTATTTCCTAACACTGCAAATGGAGTAACTGCAGAAGTCCAGTTCACCACCTCAGACTGCATTAGAAGTGCTGTACCATCACACCATTTAATGGTGGCTTTTATGGCCTCAATAAGATATTTAAAATGAGAGACTTAAACTTTCACGTTTCTTAATTAAAGAGATTTTCTAAACTAGTTGTAACCTGCATTTGGCCTTATGATGCCTCTCAGAATAACAATGATCTACCAGTTAATATGTAAGGGCTCACGACTGATTGTTGCTCCTCTTCTTCTGCATATTAAGTAGTGTTCATTAATTAATATTCAGCTTGCTTGCTTCTTGCACACAGGACATCATCTTTGCACTGGGCTCCCAGTAGACAAAAGAATAATTGTAGTTTAAATGAAAAGCTTTAGAGATCCCTTTGAGCGGGGTGTTAAGATTACAAACATGAAAAAGAGTTCAGGGGCTAAAGAAATCTATGATTTTTTTATATATATATATAGTAACAAAAATGTGGCTCTAACTGGTTTGGTTTGGTTTGGAAAGTCAAGCTACCTATTATTTGTGTGAATGTCCTAAATATATTCTCTACACAGAATAGAAACTGCAACCAACTGGTTGAAATTTACACTATCAGGTAAATCAGCCTACCTACATTCCCACTGTTTTTTCCAGAAAACACTATATTTTTAGAACTGGTTTTGAAATAGAGATCTTATTTTATTTTGTCACTTAGTTGATATGCACTTGTTTATAAGATTATCTGGTTTCCAGTTTGCACTGATGAGGTCTAAGTTTCCAAGTCAAATCTGTTTCTTGTTGAGCTGAAGAACAAAATGCTGTACACAATCACTTTTGTGGCTTTCAACTAATCTCTTTGCCAAGACTATCAGATGGCAAAAGCTGTTTAGTTTGACAACTCTGCAGAAATTCTGAAAAACAAAAACACAGCAGCTCATCCCAGTCCTCACCCCTCTGATAGTTAATACTGAGTGCAAGCGTGCCTTATTTTGGAAACATTGATTCTACAGTAATTTTCTTTATTTAATTAATTTTATTAATTTCTACAGAAATTACAATATTAACCTGCTCCAATACTGAAAGCAAAAGTTATAAATAGATCTGATTTGCGTGCGTGTGAGAAACTAACCCACAAAACACACACTGCACTCAAACATCTTGAACAACTAGAGAATTTTAAACCACATTTCTGCACTGTGGTCTGACCCTATTTGCAGTCACTTATAAAAGCAAATAAAAACACATACATTATGAAATTTGCCCCACCAGAAGCTTAAAGTTATCTCTACAGTCACAAAGGAGATCTGTTTTGCAGCTGCATGTTATTTTCCTTATTTTTAAAATACCTCCCTCTCATGGGACCAGAATTTTTTTTCATATTTGTTCACTTTTTTTTCTTTTTATTTTCCCCACATTTTTTAAACAATAAGTCTCCCTTTGGGACATGTCACTTGAAGCTTGTGTTTGTCATGCTCCTAGTGCAGGGAAAAAACACACACTAAATTCAATCTTTAAATTAAGCTGTAACCAAGCTTGTATATTCATTAGAGGAGAAAAATTCTCTTCTGAGAAGTTCAAATTGTTTATTGATTTTCATTTCTGTGTTCAAGTGAACCTTGAGTAAGTCTGTCTCACTGCAGTCCCTCTGGGGCAACACTGCCAACAAGTGCATCACATTTCAAACCAAGTGAGCAGTCAGCAACAAAAATCTGAGAATTCCTTTAAAACTATATTAATAAATAGTTAGAGGGTGAGACTTCCAGTTCAATATAGCTGATTCTTTTGCAAAAGGAATAGCAGTCTTGAATTGCAGGCTGTAAATGACAATCTTCTTGAAATGCCTTAAACTTAAAAATCAGGTGAGTGGCAAGAGCAATTAATGCTGTGCTGTTCGGGGGAGTGGGAGGACGGGGAAGCTCTGCTACATTTTTCTCAAAATTGTGTAATGTCATATTGACACAATTTTGTCCAGCTGTAATCACCTTGTGAGCATCTCAGCAAGCAGAAAAATACACATAAGAGTAGTTACAACAGTTGATATCTCTCTCTTCTTAAGAACACGTTTCAGCAAACAGCTTAGGAAAGCATAGAAGTACTGCTTACACAAACCCAGAGCCTGCCTTGGAGGTGGGTGCACTGAGCAGCTGAGCTTTAGTTTTTATGCCACTAATATCTCCTACAAACCATTTAGATATCAAATTGTCTAGTAAAAAGTAGGCTGAGCTACTTCCTTTCATTTTCTCAGTGTTAATTTCAATTTTTTAAAAATCTAATTAAATGAATTTCAGTTTATTAAAGACGTCTGATTTTCACCAGGATGCAATTTTTTTACCCTTTCTTTTCCAAGTTCCTATGTGGGTAAGAAGAGCTTTTTTTAAAAACAAAACATGTTTTTATGTTCTGGTCTTGTCACTGGTTAGGAACAGTTTGTGTCAGCAATGTGCTGTAAAACCATGAAAGATAATTCCAGCTTCTCATCGTAAAGACAAGCAAGGAAGCATTAGAGAAACGTTAATTCAAGTACAGAGAGGATCCCTTTACTTCTTTGACTAGTCTTAGGGCAAAACTAAAAATATTCCTGTGAGAAATTACCAGCTATGTTCTTCAATAATCCAGAAATTAGTAGAGGATGTAAAAAATAATTTAAAAAGGGGGGCAAATAAGCACAGTCTGTCTCTGTCTTACACTGCCTTGTATTTTGTGCAGGAGAGAAGGGCAATAATGGCTGAAGTTTCTTTTAGAGTGAGATTTGTAGGTATCAGTGGGTGCTTTTTTCATCAGTCTTGTGGACAGCCACTCTTGGCCACTGGTACAATACCAAATGGCCCAGAGGAAACTGAGGTCGCATTTCAAAATATGGATGGTGTGTTCAAACTGTCATAATTTCAGAGCATTCTGTGGGGTTTTTTTCCTCCTGAGAAATCCATGTTGCGTGTGGAGTGTGAGGGTTTGGAATATTCATTTCAAATGGCTGTTGATTAAAATATAATGGTGAACTCATCTATTTCTGAAAGGTCTATTTTGGACAAGATTTATTCAAGAAAAGTAGGATTCTAAAACTTGCTCTGAAGATAAAACTTCTTGGTTTAAGAGGGGGACTCTGAAAATGTTTGAGTGATGATTTTTAATTACTAAATTATTTTAAATACCAAGTGATGGCTTTTAATTCCATTTAATTTTTTCAGCCAAATTATTCAGGCACTTTTCAAACCCCTCAACTCCCCACTGTTAATGTGTAGGCCAGAAGAAAAAGCACTTGGGCTGTTAGTACTGGCAAACTTCTGCAGACCCCATTCCCATGGACACAATCTCTAACCTGAAGAAGATTGACTCCTTCCCATTATTCCAGTCCTCCCTTCTGCCTGAGCAGACAGATTTTGGCTGCCCACCGGCTTCGGGTTCCATCTAGGTCCAAGAGGGTTATTTCATCTTCTGTCTTTTGTTTCTTACTGACCCTGTGTTTCAGCATTCTTTTGCATGGCTCTTGTCATGGACTAAGATGAGGAAAATCCACGTGGACATCCCTGCTTTCATGTGTCTGGTGGTGCAACAGCTGCTGATGGCTGTGCTGGAGCTTCTCTCCCTTCCATCTTTGGAGCTGTCCTATTACATAAATATATCACAGAAACTAGAAATGTGTGCATAGAAATGTTTCTTGGAACAGACTGTTGAAAATGTGTCTCCTACTTCAGCGTTTATCTGTTGGAATATTTGTTGCAATGAAGAGTTGTGCATACAGGAGAGATCAGCTGGGTTAATAGTTTGATGGTTATGGCTTCCAACCAGTTCAACAAAGGGACCTCAGCTGGGCCTTGAATGTTCCAGAAAATACTCCAAACTGCGGACAGCTCTGAAATAGCAAAGCTACAGACAAAGGAGCTGAAGGGGAAAAAGGGATATTCAATCCCTAGCCAGCCGTTCAGGAACTTTAAAATTTTTCTAGGTAAAATGTCCGCCGTAATGTTTATAGACCACCATAAACACTTCTGGTAGTGTCAGCATCTCACTTTCCAGCTCAAAACAGACAACATTTTGCTGGAAAATTTCCAGAATACTGTTGTTCAGTGTCACAGTAACAGACTGATCAAATGAATCTGCAAATCCAAATGTGAAGGGAAGCTAGAATTAAAATGAGACTTTGTGCATGTCCTCTATCTAGCAGGCAAAATAAAAAGTGTCACTGAGAAAACGATGATTGCTAAATCTCATTGGCTTAACTTCATTGCTTATGATTTATTAGACTCTATATTTCTTTGCTGCTTTACAATTCCCCTTTAATTTTCTCACTTGTTCTAGACTGTCCTGATCTGTTGTTGGATCTGTTTGTTGATTTGCTGTAAATGCTGATGTTTAAATTTTACAGACTGTTATATAAAAAAGGACTCCAATGACACTACTTGCTTGTATGCAGCTTTCACAGGGGTTTTGGAAGTCTGTGCAAAATTATGCAGTATAACAACATAATAGTTCATTAAGCCTGAGATCTCCTAAAGATGCAGAAATCACCAAAGGTTTTTAGAGAATTATCAGCCACAAAGAATGATTTGGATAGTAATCTTCCCCCACCTGCCCCCACTTCCCTCCAAAAAAAAAGAAATGTTCATGGCATTTTGGACTCTCTTGGTTAGCTGCATACCAGAATTAGTCTGCCAAGCTGGCATAGAGCTGAAGGAAAATTTAGAATTTCCAGAAATGGCAGGGTGGTTTGAAAGGTGAATGACCTGTTCAAAGGGGCTAATTCAATGTAAGAGGTAGTATAACCTTCCACTTCCTAGAGGGATGGCTTCAACCACACATAGAGAGTGTCAAATTGCTTTTCTTTATATAAATGAAAACATTTAGAGAAGAAGATGCTTCTTTTTTCCCCCTAGTCCTCCATAGAAAAATCTCTATATCCATCCACTTTGAGCAATGGTTTAGGTCCCTCCAGACCATCACACTCGGAGGTGGAGCTTGGTGAAAGCACTGTCCTTCTCACAGGCCTCCGTTTGCTGTTCTTCCCTTAACAGCAGCTTGCTGCCATTAGCTGGATGCTTCCAAACACCTCTGAAGTCCTACAGCATCTGGTCCTTGGGCCAGATGCCATAAATGCTAATTTGTGCTGGAGAGAGCCTGAAATCCAATTATTACTGCTAAAGGACAGATTTTTTTTTCCTCTCTGCCAGTGCCATTTCTTCCTTATGCTGTGCCTTTTGGCCACAGAGGACGAAATCATTCCGAGTAACCTAGATGTGCAAAACAGTTGAAGCTTCACCCCATAGCACTTCATTGTGAGCCACCTATTCAACTAGCTGTATGACCAGTGACCAAGATACAGGGCATCTGGGATCTTCTGTTGAATTGTTTGTTTAAAAAAAATAGTATCTATGTCCTGTTGTTTCAATGAGTTTCATTTATTTATTTAGTATAACTTGAAGTTTGCATTTTTGTGTTGAAGGGAAACTTTTGCATGACTATGTCTTCTCCAGGATAGTAATCATTCCTTTCATTGAAGGGCAGGGAATAAAAAGCAGTAAGGATAAGGATTCTGCTAAAAGACCTTCTCTGTATTTCAGTAAATTGTTTCCAGATCCTCTGTTTCACAGAACATCAGCTGACTTCTCTTTTTTATCAGCTATGACATTTTTTTCAAGCTTTTCACATGCATATGTTTTTTGTGGGGTTCTGGAGAGAAAGTAATTTTATTCTCTCAGAATATTTTATTTCTTCTCCAAAGCTTCTATTCCTTTAAATGTATTGTCAGCTGTCCTAGAAAAGTGTTGTGCTTATCTTTACCCATTCTCCTCATCAGCCTTGAATGTGTATGTGATGGTGATACTATCAAGGCACAATTTTTCTGTGGTGAAAAACACTGCACAATTCCCCATCTGCTGTTTCATGTGCGAGGGCTTACTTGTCATCAAGGAGATCCAATTTTTTTCAAAACTCAAGAGCCTGCCAGCCAAAAATTAACTGCATCACACACTGAAAACTCTTGGGCCTTTTACTGGTTGATTTCCATGAAGGTTCCCTGAATTACACCCTGAGAGGAGACAGGAATCAGAGTGTAATATCTTGAATATTAAGGGAGATACTGAATATGTAGTTCCATCTATCCAAATTCTGCCAGGTAACCGTCTCAGAAGGAATGTTAAAAAGAAAATAATTCTCAGAATTAAAATCACTTTAGATTAGGTGAAACAGGCAAGGACATAAATTTTGTTTTTGTTTCACAAGGAAGCCTGTTTAGTTACCTGGTGTCAGAGGCTTCTAATTACTCTGGATCTAAGTTTTCCCCTCTTTCAATCAGTCCGTACGTTCCTCCTTCGAACAGAACAAAAGTCTGTCATGTGTTTTTACAGGGAGCATGTTAATCTGATCGCTGA
The DNA here is from genome assembly GCA_013398055.1 of Ifrita kowaldi. Classification (NCBI taxonomy): domain Eukaryota; kingdom Metazoa; phylum Chordata; class Aves; order Passeriformes; family Cinclosomatidae; genus Ifrita; species Ifrita kowaldi. Next base: position 45,392 of record VZRS01003380.1, on the reverse strand, counting down.
CCTTCACTGCCTTGTCGTGGCTATGCTCAAAGCTGACTTTGTGGGAAGCGTTTTCATCGCCCATGTCAAAAACCTTCAATAATTAAAGTTACTATCACATATGTACATTTTTTCCTTTTCTTGTAATAAAAGAAGTCTCCTCTAGAGCAAACAAAGAGAGAAAAAATTAATTGATCTGACACTTGAGCTGAGAAGACATACTTTAAGGAATACTGCTTAAAGGACAAGGAAGTTTGGAGTCTCAAATAATTAAAATGAGAATTTGGTCAAGCAAATGAAGGCATCTTCTTTCAATATACTACTTCATGTAGACTTGAAAAGTCTTTCTAAATGTCTTTTAATGCTGGATCTTATTTCTGAGCTTTAGAAAAGCAGCACAATTAAGCTCAGAGTATGTTTTTCTGTTAGAAAGGCAAGGAAAAAACAATCACAACTATGTAATTTTAGTCAGGATGTGTAAGATATAAAGAATTTTATTTCCACTTCAGTCTGCACACGCTTGCTCTGTTTTCTGTAAGTATTCAGTAGGCTTGGATGCTATACAGGGAACTCATTTGCATCTTCTAAGTTAGATTGCCAGTTACCAATACTTACAGGTCTTCTATAAAAGCAACCACTACTTTGCCTAAGGAAATTTTATGAACATGGAAGAATACATTCCAATAAATCAATAAACACTTTAGAAAATGCAGGTCAAGGGGTGGAAAAAAGAGGGAGCAGGGTGAGGGACAAAAACAAAAGCACCCTCTTCTTTGGCAATGGATTGATAATTACTGAAAGAATTAAACCCTTGCCATTGAAGCATTTGAATATTCCTTTTGAGCCCTTTATGATAGCAATTCTCTTTCTGCAAATGGAGGCCCTAAGACACAGAATTTGAGATAACGTGTGCGATCTGTGTCCCAGTCATGTTGTTCTGTCAATCATTCTTATGCAGAAGATATTTATATTCTTATTTCATCAGTTTGAAGTCCTTCCTGCCCAGCTGTCAGTAGAGGGTATATCAAGGCCCCCAAAACTTTTTATAAAGGCAGAATAAGTCAACAATATTTTACTACTTTTTTTTATCTAAACTTGTACATTTTTTGTACTATAAGCTCCCTTTAAACAAACGAGAATTCTTGTCAATAAGAAGCTACAAGATAAGTCTTTAACAGAGTATTCATCATAGCCTGTCTTTATCTTTGCCCACAAGTTCCTTTGCAAGCAATGAACAAGCCTTACAAGAAGCACCATAAACAATAGTGAACGTTGTCTTTGATTATACAAATAAATAAAACAAGGCAGACATTTGAAACAAAATCACTCCATCAGTTTGTGGCGTTCCCATAAAAGAGAGGGAGGAGAAGACAAACATTTATAGGAAGGGAAGTTTTCTCCCCACGTAATGGCCACAATAAATTTGTGCAGTGAGGAAAAATGAATGTGAGGAGAAGACACGCTCACCTGATGTTGAAGGAAAGCCTGTTCATGCTTAATACATCGGAGAAATTGTTCAAGAGCTGCTCATCCATGTTAGAAATTATTACCCCTGTAACCCTGCCAAGGACAGTGAGACCTATTGTAGTTGACTGAATAAGTACTGGTCGTTCAAGTTAAAGTGCCACAGGGGCAGCTGTAATTTATACACCCAATTTTTTTAACACATCCAAAACTTTTTTTTTTTTTAAGAAACAGGCCAGAATCTTGGACAACATAAAGTCGTACAGCTAATTAAAGAAAATTGCTCCATTCCAGGTTTCTGAGCTGTGTCTCTTGTCTTCAATGCATCTCTTTGCCAGTTTGCACAACTTGGTCACTTTTAGCTCTGCCCGAGATCTTGTGTGCTTCTGTTTGTCAGTTGCAACAATCGTGGCAGAGATTTGTTTAATTTTGATTAAGAGTGGATTAAAAAAGTGCTAGTCTAAACTTACATGGAAAGCTGAAATGCGTAAGAGGGTCACCAAGGGCAGGACAGAGACCTGGATTTATTGTGATTAGACGAGCTTTATGCCAATCACCATTGTTATCAGGATTGTGTGTATTATGGGTCAGCAACCAACTTAGAAAGGAGATTGACCATATGGACGTAAACCTAATGGATTTGTATTTTAATAAACAGGACGTGCTGACGTAAAATAAAAGAGACATGATAAAGTACCTGATGCCAAGTCCCTGGTTTGTAGGACTCAAGAAAAAAAAAGAGTCATAAAAAATGCATGTTGGGATGCACAGGAGGGTAAGGAGATTCTGGCTGAAAGGGCACCAAGCCAAAGCCCAGCATATCACGTCCATATCAGCACATTCACATGAGCTGGGAGGGAGGGCTGTGCCCAGTAATGATGGGTCTCAGGACTGTGGACAGAGTGTGAGAGACTGCTTTTGCCTGCTCTCTACAAGGAGACTGTCTCTGACCATCTGATCCTGGTTACTCCTGGTCCTGAAAGCCATCAGATTGAGCAAACAGCACCAGAGTCTTTCTGCTGCTTACCTCTGCATTCCGGGTGCCAGCACCTAACCCTCTATTATGGATTATCTGCATTATAACAGCAATGATAGTTTAAATGATCCCTGTTCCCAACTGCTTTCCCCCTTGCCAACAAGTCTTTGTCTCACTATCCAACTGGGGTTTGTGCTCACATTGTAAACCAGGTCAAGAAAAAGATATGTTTTTAAAACAATGTCTTTTAATTTGGTTAATCATTGTTTCCACAGAGTTCAGATAAGAAGGCAGTAAGTAACGTATATGGGGGAGGGAGTAAGTGATGCAAGAGGACTAAAAGATCTCTTTATCACCAAAGAAAGTTCAATCTCGATCCCGAATTAAGATTTCATGGCCTGGACTTGTTTGCAACCATTTGTGTACCTCTTGGTGTCTGCTGTAGAGCAGATTCAGAACACAGTCTGAAAACTCAGAGAAAGGTGGGGGATGTGTTGAGGCATGTTGAACAATCAGAGGAATTAGAATGGAGGTGTGGGGAAAATCAATTACTTGAGAGTTTCCCAGTAGAAAGGACCTCATAGGTTAGATATCCAAAAAGATTCTTCACCCAGAGAGTGGCTGAGGACAGGAACAGGCTCCTTAGGGCAGTGGTCACAGCACCAGGCAGCCTGACAGAGTTCAAGCAGTGTTTGGACAACAGGCACACAGTGTGACTCTTGGAGTGTCCTGTGCAGGGCCAGGAGTTGGACTTTGATGATCCTTGTGGGTCCCCTCCAACTCAAGGTATTCTGTGATTGTGGGATTCAGTTTATACTCATTCACCTTTTAGACAAACTCCTGTACATCAAGCCATGGGACTTGCATGTAAATGTTGATAACCTCCTGCCTGGTGCCCCAGCTACCAGGGTAAAGCCGAGTACCAGCCTTGGCTCCTGCAACTGCGCCAGAACCAAACAAGTACCTGCCACCTGCAGCTACTCCAGACCAGGGGAGTAAGGATAAGTCTGTCACAGATGTGAGAGGGATGCAAGGAGCTAATACAGTTGAGAGGGATTTCTTTCTCCTTCATTTTCTGAAGGTTAGAGGTGGAAATATTTTGTACTTTGCACTGTGCCCTTTTGTCACCCCTTCCTTAACTTATTTATTTTCTTTCCCTTAAGTCTGGTCTCTAAAGACTGCAGCAGAAAGGGGTGCTTCTGCTCTCCTAATCAGCAATTCCTTTGCTATAGTAGAAAAGTGTTAATACACAAAAGATCAATTCCATAGAGAAACTGGGGAGACACAGTTTAGTCCCCATACTTTTCCAATCAAATAAATGTGAGTGCATCCACTTATCTAGTCAGCCAAACACAGAAAGTTTCCAGAACCTATATAACTGGTAGTAATGACAAAAAGGTTTCACATTATCTACCTCATCCACATTTCCTCAGAGATCAATATAGCTGAGCACATCTTCTGCATACTTCCATAAGGAGACAAATATAAAACTTAGCTGCATCAAATGTGTTTAGAAACCAGTTTTTAAATTGAAAATAAGGGGGGGAAATCTAAAAGAATATCAATACAATGTTAGAATTACATTATTTGAAACAAGGATGAATGAGATAACACAAAGTCAAAAGGATTTACTCAGCAACTTTCCAGCGGTGATAAATGATCTTTAAAACATGGTTGGTACAATGCATTTTACTAACATGTAAAGTGTTTCAATTTGGTCATTTGAAAATGTCACAATGATGAAATTCCACAAATGGCTTTGCAGTGAGGGGAGTGGATATTAAAACCTTATATGTGTTTTATTTTGCTAATTTCAGGCAAGTTCTAGCCTCTTGACAAGCCATCATTATTTGGCAAATTTGGGCTCTCACTGGTTTGCAGTAAGCACAGTAAGATTTCTACCAGTATCCTGCAAAGTGGTTTCGTGGAGGTTTAGGACTGAAACTTCTACAACCTCTGTTTAGAAGCCCTTTTTGACTTCAGGCAAAATACTTTGTGGGGGAGGAACAGACCTCAGAACTACAAAGAGGCTTGGAGGCCTCAGGTGCCATTCACCCCTCTGGAAATGGCTCTCGTTTCCTGAGTCTTAGTTCTCCCCTCTGCATGCAGGGATAGCAGCCCATCCCTGCTGTACAAGGGTTCTGTGAGCTAATTAATACCTGTGATTCATTCTAGTAGCACTGCAGATGTTTTTTATTTTCTGTGTGGTCCTGTGCCTTCATACCCATGAAATGATGCTTGTTTCTCTCTTCCTCTGTCCCATAGTTGATATGACTCTTGGGCGTGTGTTCATTGACTTGTTTCAAGGCCATCACAATAACCTTGATTTGTGTTACAGAGCATCAAGCCCATGTGAGGCAGTGGGTCCAAGTGGATGCCATGTCTGCACGAGCTGGGTTCATCTACTACACCCTCCATCACACACAGTCCAGTTCTGGTTTGGCCAAGCAGATACTAAAGTATGTAGGACAGCCAAAAAAGCCTGGCCCACAGAGAGTCACCAAAACTATGCCATGACCTGTGCTGGTTTTCTCATGATTAAGCATATGAATTTTCCCCATTGAAAAACCTTCAATCGTTCTTCACAGCTTTCCAAAACAGTGTGAAAATTTCAAGGAGTCTGCACTGTTCAATGCAAAGCAAGCAACAGGCCCCACACCGTCCCTTTTCTGTAGGAATCCTGGATGTAGGTATTTGAGAGAGGTCATTGGGATATTAGTACTCAGGCTGGCAACAGCTTGATCCTATGACTTCTCTAACCAAACCTTCATTCAAAGCCAGGGCAGCACCCAAGTCACTCTGCAGGATCCTACCTCTGTCCTCCACAGGCTACTGGCAAACCTTCACACTTCTCACGTGCTAGTGCTAATTTTGTTCATGGACTTGGACTTGGACTTCCAGTTTTGAAGCTGCATTGTGAAGAGGGATGTCCAAATCTTAGGGTTGGATTAGGAATTGTAATTTTAAAAGTAAAACTATGTTTTTAATCCATTATTTTAGCAGCCAGCCTTTAAATCCCCACACCCTCATGTCACCCCTATGCCCCTGACAACCCACACAGCACTGCAGTGCACGCACGGTGTATGTTCTAGTGATATGGTTACCAGCCTTGTTTCTGGAAAAGGAGAGGGAGATACCTTCTCAAGAGAGCCCCACTGCAGGAACAAACAGCACTAAAGCCATGCAGCAATAGGCTCCCAATACGTGTTTCCTTACAACTTATTCGTATGACAAATTCACATTAGAGTAAAATAAAGCCTGGAGTTTCTCCAGGGTGCTTGAGGGAAAATTAATGAGCTCCTGTTGTCCATCAACTGCCCTGACCTCTGCCATACATAAGTGAAAAGGAAATCATAGCAGGTCTGTTTCCCATCTTGAACCTGCAACTAGCAAAGGCAGATGTAAAATGAAAGTGGGACTTCTCTGTAGCCTCTGAAATAAATAAATTACTTGAAATAACAGCTGCAGCAGAATGGATCATTCAGAACACAACGTGTCATTCTTCAAGCTACAAAATGTGTGGCCTCTTTATATTTATGGATGCCTTACTGCTTATGATAACGGAGTGATGAGGCAGAAGAGTAAAAGATTTTCCATTAACACCAGAAAGTGGGTTTTTTGCTTGCTGCCTTTGTCTTTGTGTCATGGTATGAAAATAACCAATAACATTATTTTTATTTCTCAGTGTAAATATACAGCTTTTAAACATACTTCAGAAAGAAAGATTAGATTTATTTCCCATGTGTTAGGAAATTAGTTTCACTAAAGCCAAAATAAGTTTTTGGACCCATTTCTGCCCCTCTCAGTTTTATTTTTATCTTTACAGGTTAAATGTGTGTTACTCCAGGAGTAATCCCATTCTAGACTGTAAACAACAGAGCAGAAACTGATTCTTTATCTTAATTGTACAACATCCAGCACTATTGTAATAAAAATATTGAGTAATGGTAGCACAAATTCTCAGGAACACTCATGCAGTACAGAACTTTTCCATGAAGAGATAAACATTAAATGTGAAACTTTTTAATCAACTTTGACTTGTCAAAAAAAAAAATCCTTCATGAAAAGTGAACATTGATTACATTCTCATTTCTCTCTAAAATGTTTGAAACATTTTAGAACTGATAGCTATCACTGTTTTCCCATGGCTTTTCATTTCACAGTTTGTGAATTCATAAAGAGAACTGAAAAAGTAAAGAAAAACTTGAAATACAATTTCAAATTCTCTTAATTGAACTGTATCACCTGACCAACATTTTTTGAGGGATTGGGGATGTCAGTTTAAGAAATCACTCTTAATTTTTAACTGTTTCCTTATAGATCAGGAGGTAGATAGGGTTAGAAATTCCCTAATAACCAGGAAAGTGATTGTTTCCCAAGGTGTATATATGCAGTGTGAAGAAATGCAGCAAAATGTGGCCTCAGTTGATGTGAGCATACAATATATTGATTTTTACGAAGAAATCTTTTGATTCTTTTCTTTCTTTTAGGGAAATGCACTGTTAAGCTTAGTTAAAAGGGAGAGAGGCAAATCAAATCCTGAGTTGTCTTTAATGCAGCTTTCTGAAGATGGCTTTATAAAACCCAAAAGCAAAAAGCCATTTTAAAGTGATTTGCAAGAAGGGTATATACCTCTACAGAGAAATCTTGGTTTGGGTCATTTGGATTTCTCTCTTTTCCCTGGAAGCAGCTAGTCAAAACTGTCTGTATGCAACAGAAAGATAAAAATTTCAATTAGGTTGAGTGCTGTCATAAGCAGACTACATGAGAAGGTTTGAGATAATATGCATTACATATTGATGTCTATCAGCCCTGAGAACATAGCCATGTTTTATTCCATGCCCCTTTTGTAGGTTTGGCAGCAGTGGCACCCAATAAAGGCCTAATCATATTAATTTATGCCCCTATCAATTATGCATTCAGATTCCCCCGATAGCTTGTCAGGTTTTATTCACTATTTTCTGAAAAATACGCCTATTACAGTTACTGAGCAAATAGGAGGACTGTCAGAAACCGAGATTTAAAGAATATTACTTAAAAGGGGTGGGTTTCTTTAATTTATAAATCTTGTACTATCTGTCATGCATTTGTTAGTTTTAAAGGAGGTGACAGTGCAGGGACAGATGTCATGTTAAGGACTTTCTGAAGACAAGGAGAAAAGTCTCCTTAAGAAAGCTCTGTGATTTGTTCAACTTTTCATGGAAGAAAAGTGTTCTGTGGTCTGTAGACGTAGTAAAAATGTATCATCTTTGCTAGTTTAATACGAGCTTGATTTTGTGTCTCTCAATTGACCTGTATCTAAAGAACTTATCAGTTTACAGGGTGAAAATACTTTTGTTTTCTGGTACAGGCAACAGTTTTAAAACCAGCAGTGTGGCAGTGTCTCGAGCTGTGTTCTAGATCCAGCTCCTTCTTTGGGGTTGTCACAAGTGGCAAATAAGAGACAAAAACAGATGTAGTGAGTAAAGAACCCAAACTGCCCAATTCAGTGACATCTGCCAAGGAGCTGTGGAGCACTCTGTGCTAGCAACTTAAAAATGGCCTTGGTGTCACTGTGGGATGCGAGACAAGTCCAGCCTGTCAGAGCATTCTCTTTAGGAGTAGAAGTGCTCTTTGGAAGAAAATCTCCCGGATTTCTCCACCTACCACTCTTTGGTTCACATTGCTGGGCAATCTCGGAGGTGACAGTCAGAACTCCTTTCTGTGGAGCTAACCCAGGCAATAAAAGCTGCAGGACAGGGCAGCATTTTTCAGCCAGGAGTGGGCATTCAGAGCAGGATGATGGTAGAACTGCTCTGGAGACAGGACTGGCTGCTAGTCCTTTCCTGTCAAACCAGTAAAAAAGGACTGAGGTTTATCCCCAAAAGTTGGAGATCCTGTTCAAATCACAGGCCCTTAACTTGTTTTCTCAGGTTTACTACAAATATATTTAATGAAAATAGATCTTGGCATTGTCACAATCCTTATTTCTTAATACTTGAAACCTGACTGCTAGTTTCACCTGCTCCCTGTCACTGACCAAGAGAAATCCCTCTTTTTCTTCCCTCTGACTGCATCTCCCTCACTCCAAGACCTCCACTTCAGCTTCTCCTCCTCTTCCTCATTCACTTCCAACCTCTCCCTCCTACTTCTAGAGCAGCTAACTTGATTTCACATCCTGTTATACCACTCTCTATGCTCCCAGGCTTTCCCTCCACCCTTTTTTTAAGAATGTGTTTTTTCACTAAGGCCTTTAAGTGTGGAAAAAACTTTAGAGAAGGTAAAAAAAAAGGGGGGGGGAGGAAACCTCAGAAGTGCTAATGTTGCTGTTTTATCTTATCTGATATTCTGTGTGTGGGATTTGCCTCTCTCTGGGTGAGCCCAAAAATGCATTCCTTCTGGTGTAAGTGGGGCTTAAGATGAAGACAGGCTGAGAGAGTTCAGGTTTTTGAGCCTGGAGAAGAGAAGGCTCCAGGGAGACTTTATAGCATCTTCCAGGTGCTGTAAAGGGAACTACAGGACCAGGACAGCTGGAGAGGAATGTTTTTTGCAAGGACATGTGGAGATAGGACAAAGGGGAATGGCTTTGATCTGAAAGAGAGTTGGGTTAGATTAGATATTGGAAATAAATTCCTTATTGTGAAGGTGGTGAGGCACTGAAACAGGTTGTCCTGGCCTGGAAGTGTGCTAAGGGCAGGTTGGATGGAGCTCTGAGCAACATGGTCTTGTGGGAGGTGTCCCTGCCCATAGCAGGGAAGTTGGAACAAGATAATTTTTAAGGTCCCTTCCAACACAAACTAATCTGATTCTGTGATTAAGGATTTCAGGACATTAGTGGTAGGCCCAGAGTGTCCAGCAGAGGTCTGGGGGCTCCCACTTTGTCCTCACTGCAATGAGTTTAATGTGGTCACCATAGGATGAGCTCTCTTCCCAGTGGCTTTACTGGGCCCTTTTCTTCTAGAGGGATTTCCAACCCATCTCTCACCATGCCAGGACTTCTCCCCTTCAGAAAAGTTCAGCAGTATAAGCATCATCCTTTTGCCTGCTTCAGTCCTGGGGAACTCTCAGAGCATCTCGTGCTGTTTTGGAGGAAACCATCTCCCCTTCCTGACAGGAAAGGAAGGTCTGAATGGAGAGGATTTCTTTTGACATCTGTGTTTTCACATTCTATAGGAAATAAAAATAAACCCTCAGGTCTCTCCTTCGCAAGGTTCTCTCTAGCTCAAATACAGGGGGTAACTGAGGCTACTCTTCTTGTTTTCTTCACCCACTCCTGAGCATGTGCTGCTTTTCAGTGCTGTCCAACCACTTCAATAATTAATGAAGACTGAACTCTTGCCTATTAACAAACTTGTTCTTCTTCCCCTACAAATTCACCCACCCTTGCAAAGTGCTTCACCTTCACAATAGGCTGTACCTTCCCTTTCCTCTGGCTCTTTGAAGATTTTGCTCTTTGTTCAGTGAAGTTCCCCAGTTCCAGGAACATGTACGGCATTACCTAAATCATCCGGTGTTTATTTTGGTCTGACGGTGTTAATGAGGCTTAGCTATGTTACAGCATTTAAAATCTTTGTAATATCTTAAACATATTGTATCTTAAAGTATCCCCTTCAGGTATGTAAGTATTATCCAAATCATATAAATGGAGAACTAAAAACAAATGTTTAGGGATTTGCCTGAGGCTGTGCAATAAGTCAGTGTTGGAGCCAAGAGTCAAACCCACCTATTTGTGGTGAGTCAGCCCACGCTGGCATGGTTTGGTGTGTTCCTACCATGGAAATCAGCCTATTCATTGTGCATGGTACTCATTTCAATCGTTTCATAAACTAGCTCTTGTAATTGCCTTCCCTTTAATAACAACTTTCCCAGAAATGCTTTCGCTTGCCTAACTCTGTATATTTCCTACACATCGACATAGGGAGCAGCATATGGTATCCACAGCTTGCGTAGTTGCTAGGGTTTCTTGTGTTTTGGGTTTTTTTTTCTTAAAAAGGTCAGAAATTAAGTAGAGGGAACTGTGTTCCTAAAGGGTTATGAAAATTCCTTCTGTCTGCCCTTGAAATTAAAAAGTATCTGGACAGCCATTTACCTTGTGGGGTTTAATACTAGTTCACACTCCATAATTTTCCTTTTTCTACTTTTTAAGAATTCATCAGGGCTCTTAGGGGAGGAAGCGTGCATGTGAAAAGAAGAAAGACATACAGGGTGCAAATACATTTGAGAACATTTATGCTGGGAGTCAGTAATCCAAAAAGTGATGAAATAGTAAAGTGACAAGACCTGGCCTGAACATCTGAAACTTTGATGATGTTTGGCAGAGAAAATGAGACCTATTAGATGGTGCCTCTGGGAAGCTTTACCTTGCATGACCAGAACTTCTACACAACATCTCAGTGCACTCGGCGCTTTCGCAGGGCTCATGCTCATGTGAATATGAATGGGTTTGCCAGTACGTTAGTCATCCACAGGAGCTCAGCCTGCTCTCAGTTCAGATGTGTTTCTGTAACACCTGAGAAGACCTTGTGGTAACGTGCAGTTCAGCCTGCCCCTCTGCTGTTGTCTCAGTTACCCTTTCACAGGATTTTGAGGTATTAGTGGAGGGAAGGATCCTCTCTTCTCCGCTGTCTTTCTCAAACTTCCCTGTTTAAAACTGAAGTGCCTGGGGATCACTGGTTGGTGTTTAATAACTACAATAGCAGCTTTCTCTCCATCATTATGCTAGATTTTTATACTTCAGTATATTTGAGTCTTAAGTGTTTTCCTAGACCAGCAGCCTCAGGATTATAGCACAGCACTCACAGAAAGGATAAAAATTATATATCTTTTAAACTTCAGAGTCAAAGGCACAGAAAAGCATTACTGGATAGTACTGAGATATTTTACCTCTTCCTAAAAAACAGTGTAAATACAGCCAGTATCATAAAACGACCTAGAGAAAGCAGAAATGTAGTTAGATAATAAATTAATCTGTTTGCACAAAAACCAAAGCTGATAACAATATACTCTGGGAGACAAAACAGTTCTTGGCTGGGAAAAAAAGAAATACAGAGACCTCTTCAGACAGTCTCTCTTTACTGTGGGCTGTAATCCGTAGTGGGGAATAGAGCTTATTTGAGAGGCATCTGAAGAACTGCACAGGGAGAAAGCAAAGCAATAGTGCCTCTGCATGTGATTTTAGAAACAGTCAAGCCAGACCTTCTTTCCGTACATCTCATCACCTAAACTATACAGGCATGTGCCACTGGTAAAATCAGAACTACTGGTATGTGATACTGCAGTGATTGATCATTTTGACCTCATACCTTAAGGAGAAAAGCATGTGGAAGGGTGTCGAGACTAAAAACTTCAGGTTGAAAACATGCTTCATCTCTGTTTCTGGCAGAAGAGAAGCGTGTGCTGGCAGTCAGCTGTTTTTTCACATGACTTTTGGGTTTAGGTGATCATGTGAGTGCCTGACAGGCAGAGTCATCAACATATTTTCGATTTATTATTTTCCTGTTGTGAACCAGTGCTTTGTAAAAATGGAGATCCTGATGAAAAGATCTATTTCTAGTCTGCTTTCCACTCCTTTGAAAAATTAAAGCAATAATTAAAAACAAAACCAAAAAAAAAACAGAGGGGATGTAGGATGGGAGATCCTCAGCAGAAGTTTTTTCTGACAGAAAAAGAATACACACAGGTAATACCATGTTCTATTATTGTTTTAATCACTAATTTCATGCAGTTATTTCAGAGGCCGTAATTTCAAACCTGGATTACTCAAGGAGAATACTCACGATAACAATTAACAGAGAAAAAACTTACAAGAACTGATTATAAGGATGAAGAAAGTTATCAGTTAGGAGAATCTGAAAATTTTCCAAAAGTATTTTCCAAAATAGAAGTAATTAGAGAATACTTGGTAAGAATCTACAAGTATATGAAAACTTGAATTCTCAAAGGTTTTAAAAATAATGCATCTTAGTGTCAAGGTGACAAAAAAATAGTAAATTAGAGAAGCTCATAGAAGTCTAAAGTTCCTGAAACTCAAGCCAAAACGTGCTTGAACAGTGAGATTGTTTCAAATATGAAATAATTTCTAACAGAATTAGAGAAATTATATGGATCGCAGCACTTGCAAGAAAGGGAGTACACTGGCAGATTGAAGTATATTAAAGATGGTGAATGTACTATTCCTCATCTTTACACATTGACCTTGTTTCTGTGTTCAGAAACCATATAGAGAGTTGTTGAGTTGGTCAATAAACTAATCCAGCCATCAATAAAGCACACCTTCTTGTTTATTAATATGTGATTAAAAATGTATATGATAAAAAGATATTGACTGAGAAGAGTTTGGGTGACAAGAACAATTATAGCTTCAAGCCTAATCAGTACATGAGCTGTTTAACCCAGTGAAAGTCAATAGTCCATCTCTGAACAATTACACATTTTGTTTTAAATAAAGTATTTGGATTTTGCTAGTGGTCTCATTTTCTCTTCATGATTTAGACATGAACACAGAAGCAGAGAGAAACAGCCACAAAATAAATCACCCAATATAATTCCACTTTATGGTCCTTGTATGATAAATTGGTAAATGCGCAGCAAATAGGATTTGTTTTAATTAAAACTTGCTAGCCACAAATAAATTAAACTTGGAATAAGCATGTCTCTTTTTCAGTCTTATTACTAGTTGCACTAGTCTTAATCATATTTCTACAATGTCCTAATTTATTTATTCTTAAATATTTCTGTTGTTATTTCATGTTAAAGTCATAATTTTGCTGCATCCAAAGTGTTCCATCTTGATTTCATTAAAGCAGTTTCTTAAACCTAATAAGAAATTATAATCAAAAGCCATTCAATTTCTCCTTGAGTGATCTTTAGCTTTTACAAACTTTCCTCCCAGATCAATGCATCCATCACTCCAGAGCAGGATGAGAGAATATTCCGTAAAGCAGGATGTCTGATGAAAAGTCAGTAGCAGCACAGAAAATTTTGATCTGGGTGCATCTTTAAACACCAAAATACTCCAGCATAGTGGGCATTCAGCCCAAACTGGTTGCTGGTGAATGGTCATACATTCCTGAGCTAGAACACAGGGTCACTGGCTTGTCCCGAAAATGTTAACAATTAACCATGGGCCCAAAGCAAGCAGCATCAGATGACCGGGCTATCCACAGGCAGAACTTTTAGTGCTTTCAGCACTGGTTTGTTGTGCCAGCATTCAGGATCCAGTTAAATCAATGGTACTCCCCAAAGTGTTTGCAAGTTGTAAATCTTTTAAGCGCCAGATCAGAAAGCTCCTTATCTATTCCATAAGTATCATGTTCATCAAACAGTTATAGTGACTGGCGCTTCCACAGACATTTTTCTAACCTGCAAATCGTGTCATCTTCTTAATTCCTTTGCAGGAATAAAATGATAAAGGCTTCAGAAACACAATCTTTTGCATTAAAGCTAACAAAATTCCCTAATTTATTCTTGACAGATGTGTTTAGTTTAGGTGAATGTAAAATTCACCTTGTTCTTGATTGCTGCTGTAGGAAGTTACTGTTTCATAGGGGAAAACAAATGAACAGAAAAAGAAACGTGCCATTGTGCTCACATAGCCTCGAAAATTTTGGCTTCTTATGAGTCAGTGTTGACAGTATAAACACTCTTTTCTGAGTACCTTCATATTAATATATCTCTTCTGATCCAACTGTAAGAAAGCCAATTATCTTTTCTCCTGACTGCAGGAAGAGTCACTGACTCTGAAAAGCCAGAGGAAGCCCTCCAGGAGGTCAGTTCCACTTCATTATGGCACAGTTCCAACATTTTTCCTGGACGTGTCTGACTCTGATTCTGGCTCGTGAGGAGGTGGCAGACTCCTCTGTGTAGGCAGGTGTAGGCAGGCCATTGGTACAATCCCAGCATGGCACCCGATGGTCAACAAGTAAAGTTTTCATGTTCTCATGTCTTGTGAAAGAACACTCACAGAGTCAGTTTTGGTTTGTTTTGGATAGTGGTGTCTGAAGCTTGGGAGAAGCCAGAGAATGCTCGTTCAGCCATTGAGGGATTCCTGTTTTTAAAATTTCCTCTTTAAATAGATGGTACACTCAGTGCCTCAGGAATAGGTGTGAGGGTGCAGCAGCTGTGAGTAAAGGGATCGTCCCAAAAGACAAGTCAGGTCATCTGAGATAAGAATCTTGCCCCAAGTTGCCTTCAGGAGAAGAGAATTCTGTAGCTGCACAGTGGAGCTTAGAGAAGTCAGCCCCAGCAGCCTGATCACTGTGGAGCTTTCACAGCATAACTTCTCAGCAGGATGAGCCAAGTACAGTAGGAAAGGTCTGGATCTCTTTTATCTAAGGCACTGATACATCTGAGCAATTCCTAACACATTCTAATCTGAAGAAAGGAGTAGGGTTTGATATCCATCTGTTTCAAGATAAATGAGAGTTTCTCCATCAAGGCTGGGGGGGATATAAATATGCATGGAAGAAAACTTATTCCTGAAGAGAGGATCCAGTGCACTTTCAGATTAATGGGTGTAACTGTCCCACCACAATAACATACTGATAAACAGTAAAAAAGATACTCAGGGAGGCAAATTTATTAGGCTAAAAGTCTATTTTTCTGAGTTTAAATTTACCCATCTGCTTATCTTCAAACAGAGTCTGAACACATCATTGCTGATTACAGGCTCTGTTCCAGTCCATTACTTGATTCAGTCACATGCTTAAAAATACTAGTTCAATTAAGATTGTTGGTACATTTATGACTCTAAATATGTGTACTGCTGTTCTTTATTCTTCCACTGAATAAAACAGGAGTTTAATTAATTTTAGATTTTTTTTTATTTGTAATGCTCTTCCTCAGCTTTTCAAATGAATACTCTAGCATTAACTGTATGATTCTCAGTATTTAAGAAAAGCTCACCTGCAAAGCAAATACCCAAGGTGGGTTGATTTATTAGGAAGGTGAATTAAATAAGTGTGTAGCTACTAAAGAAAAATACATATTTTTCAGGTGCAGAGAACTTATGAAATCATTAAAATAGGATAGTGTTGAGGGTTTGTATGATGGCTAAGAATTAATTTCTGGTTTTATTGTTCTCAGCACCCTTACTTATCAGGGTGTTTGATCTTCAGCATCAGCCCCCTCCACGCAGTTCTGCACCCTTTACCTTCTTCATTGTCATTGCCTTTTGTCCACGGAGAAGATGGTGGCTTACTGGGCTTTCTGCACACTCTTGTACTCCATAGTCTATACAGAACAAAATATTAGTGTGTCTGTTGCAGTGAATGCATGCTACATCTGCTTTTACAGGACCTTCCCTTAAATAGTGAGAGCTCAAATATACAGAATCTTCTGTTATCATCAATACATTTTATAATGGATATTTAGTTTAAAAGCTATTCCATTTTCTGAAGGGAAAGCTAATCTGAAAACTTATTAAGAGTCACAAATTATAGCTACCTGTTCTCAAGCATTTACCACTTTTCTGACTTCTCTGCTAAGTGTCACAACTAAGCCTGCAAGTGCTCATCAACCTTAGAAAAGTGAAGTTATCCTGGGGGGGAAAAAAAGGGAAAAACCACCCCAGGAAAGTAGTTTAGACACTGTAGTTCTTCTCAACAAGTTGAACTTGGTGAGAAACCAGTGCCCATCTGCCTTTAGTAAGGCTGCCTCTTGCCTGTGCAGAGCTAGACCCGGCTTCTCTTTACCTCTTTACAAACTTTCCCCAGGAGTGAGGCCACAGAGCAGGTCCAGAATATCTTCCTCATCTTAAATTTAGCTTCACAGACAACTCTGCCTTTCTTTTCCTATGTACTGGTGATATGGGTGAGTGAGTGTAGAGTTCTCGGACACGTGTGACAAGGATGCACCAGCCACTGCTAGTGGAAACGCCATCCTCATACCCAGAAAATCATAATAAACTTTCATTTCACTCCTCTCTCTAAACTCACACTGAGAGTGTCGAAGTGAGTTATATCATTGGTGTATTTAGGAATAAACCCTTTCCCTTTCAACGTGTCTCTATGAAATATTGCAGTGCTATTGCAGTGAGTGCTAAACTTATATTCAAATGATTTATTGTGACCACTCCTAGTGTTGTTTTGAGGCCTTTCACATTAAATAGAGATACAGTCAGATTACTGTACATCAAAGTAGCTACATACTTTTATATAATGATCTATTCATTCACCATGAGTTATAGCTACCTCAGGGGTGGGATGATATAGGATTATCATCACAAGCAAGAGTAAAGCTTTATTGACATGAATACCGGGTTTTTTACTTGGTCAGATACACTGAGGAAAGCTTTTTTTTCCCTATTCTCTTCTATTATTACTGGCCATGGTGAGAGGAATCTTGCTCTGCAAAGAGGGTGATAATGTATAGGATATACATACAGCAGGTGATACACTGTTTTCCATCAACATGACTTCTGTACTACATCTTGAAATCTTTTGTTTTGTCATTATCCGTGATAATAGGAGAGATGTGGATGTCACACCTAAAATTTTGCCTCCGATACAAAATACATTTGCTGTTATCTGGGTCAAATGCAATTCCTAAGCAGCCGGATGGTCACATTTGCATTGGATAATTAAGATTATATTAGTTGTTCAGTTTTGTATATTGGTTTAAAAGTGATGGACTTGGAAGCATATGTTTCTTTGTTAGGAAATCCAAGCACAGAACCTAAGGTGAGCAGGAACAAGGCAGAGGCTCTTTTCTCCAGCAGGTCAGCTTTGTCATGCTTGGTTTTGAAATAAGCTCTCTCTTTGCACTTGGTACTTCACATATTTGAGGTCTCTAGAAAGCATTAAGCAATTTAACGTTTCAATCAAGCGTGTGGTTTGTTAGAGACAAAAAGAGTTAGGCTGTGGTGGTAAAGGCAGTGCTGAAGAGGTCTTTGGCTCAGAGGAAATGACATCTTATTTGTTACAAGTTACCACTCAAAATAATGGTGACTGCTGATTGCATCAGGACGCCTGAAGTTATCTTTGTACTCTGCTTTCATGCAGTCTCTGTGCTGCTAAAAACAGGACGAGTTTTCTCTTTTTACATCTGCATTTATTTATCTTACTTGTTGAAGTTATTGGAGGTACAATTTTACAATGCCACTGTGGTTACTGCTGGGCAAAAAAACGTGATGCTGAACTGCAGGTTTAGTCTGAATGAGAGTCTGCTGCGAAACAAAGTAGGAGTAGCAAATTATTGTCTCACTTACTGTCTTGGATCAGTGAATGAATTTTAATCCATGGCTAAGCAGACAGTTAATTTGGCTGTTTCAGTGAGTGCAGCGACTGCTTGACTCCAGGCCAAGGATCCTCCAGCTGAGGTCAGAACCATGCGCCTAGTCAGGGCACTTCCGATCTCTGACTAAAAGAAGAGATTCTGGAGCTCTTCTATATTCCAACACAGAAAACAGAAATTCAAAAGTTTAAGGGTTTTTTTTTCCCTGTTGTTTGTTTAAATCCAGCCAGATGTAGGGCAATCTGTAGGGTTGTTAGTGTTAAATCCGTCCCCCTGAAATACTTTGGCGATTTTAGTCCAGTTCCAAATGAACAGGTTCCAGTGCTGCCCACTAAAAAAGGAGTTAAATATGTGCTTATTGAGAAATAAACAAGTTAGAAAGTACTTGGACTCTCCTGTTTGGTTGCCCTTTTGCTATTATGCTTAACTTTGGTAGGACGGAGGTGTTGTCTGTGCCGGACCTGATCAGCAGAAGAGCTGAAATATTGTCTGGAAGGTAGCAACCTGCTACCTGTCATAAGTGCTCAACTCCCTAAAAAATAAAAAGAAGAAACCCATTTGTAAAAAAAAGTGAGATATTACTAATACCCCTGACTTGTAGTGGGACCGGCTGAAATGGAAAATCAAGGATAGAAATTTGATAAGGAATGAAAAATCGAATAACCAAGGCAAAAACATATTTTAATGGAAATTAAAAAGAACAGCAATAAATTAAGTAAGGGATAAACCTTGTGTAGCCATATAATATTTTATGCGCACACACAGAAATTAAAAGAGTATTACAGGCTCTATAAACATTTAAAGCCAGTAGGAAGTGAGGGAATGAAAGCTAATCACACTGCTCAGGACCAATCCCTTGTGCAGGCACTTTATCATTACACCATCACGCACTAGGAGATGACAAGGAATTTTCCAGGGAAAAAAAATGTTTTCCTCAAAATTCAGACTATGTAAGAGACAAAATGCCAAGAAACAAAGGGAAAGAGACTGTGCAGTAACCAAAAGGCAAGGCATTATGGCATGCACCTGACGTGTAGAGTCCCCAGATACAAGAGCTTTCACCAGCATGGACACACACTTTTAGTCTCTTCTGGGTCAGCACCTTATTTCCATGACCTCTGGTGCCCTGGGCTTGTTCTCTTTTTCCCCCCCTCTCCTCCTCCTTTTCACAAACAACTTTACAAAGCATTTGCTTCATCTGCACTTGTGCAATGAAATATGAACACAATTTGACCGGGCAGTGGCTCTTTCCTGCTTGGTCTTCTTCACAAGCACCCCTTTGGCATGCAGAGTAGGGCATGGGCACAGCTTTCTTCAGGAGTCATTTCCAGTGTTAAACGTACCTACATGGGGCCATATCTGGGCCACATAAATCCTAATCCTGTTCTTTTCCTGTTCCTCTCCCCATCATGCTATAGCATCTGGGTGCTTCTTTTTTACAGCCTGAAACTGAAGGGGTGATACCATCCTATCCTTTTTAATAAATCTCAATTTGAAACAAATGAGATTAAAGTACAAAATGCCTGCTAATTTGGGGTATCCAAGTAGAGATATTATCTACTTGATTTTTCAACCTGTTTGGCATTCTGCATCACTTGGCCTAGTCCATGCAAAGTCCCATGGATTCAATCTGGGGTAGTGAGTGATTCTCTTCAGCCCACCAGATTCCAAAATTTCAAGACTGGGCCTTATCATATGAAAATCTCAACTAATTATTGCCTCCTGAGGCAACTTTCCCCAGATTCTAGAATCTTTGAGGTGACAGGGGGACGGAAGTCAACTTGGCAGGTAAAATTCAGCTACCGCTTTGCCACAAAGCCCTGCTTTCCCTCCTTGTAATTTGCTACCTTGTACATGAGCTGTACCCAGTTCTGTGACAAATTAGGAAGGAATCCAGTGAATAAAATCTACAAAGTACTAATCTGTTCCCAGAGGAAGGGTACCTTACAGGGTTTCGTTTCTGCTTCAGGAAATTTGTGGAATATAATCTGTGTGGTCATGTATCCTAATGTATGGAAGCTGAATCGAGGTGCTCTGAACCCCTCAGGTTAGCCATTTCCTTAACATCCGTGATGTGGAGGCTAGTGTTGAATAGATAACACATTTCCTGAGTTCAGTGGTCACATATACACACACACAAATTAAAATCTGTTTTGAATCATCTCAGAAACTCTTCTTTTGAAGGTCAGTTCTTTTTCAGTGTTAGAAAGCAGACTCTATTCCAAATAAAAAGCATTAATTATGTAGCTGAACTGCATCGGCTAAAAATAGTGGAAAAACCCCCCACATTTTGACTGTCAGAATTCCTACCATGTTTCAAATGAAATTCAGCCCAACTACCCTGGACATCCTGCAATTAAGCATCCTTGCTCTTGGCTGGCAGCATTAGTTGGTTTTTCTAGCCTTGCCCTCCTGTCTCCCCTCCAGGCTCCTCTACAGAACGGTTTCGCTCTGCTCTCTCTGCACAACCTCTGTGTCTCCTTACCTAATCAGTCCCAGGCTCCTGCCTCCAAACACCAGTTTTTCTCTCTGGCTGGCTTGGCTGCTCCTTTTGCCTGCTCTGTCACAGGCTGGGTGGTTTTCTCCTCTGTGCTATATTCATGCGGAGACCTTTCTTCCTGACACAACCATCAAATCACTTGGAGCTTAGGAGAGATAGGATTCCTACCTCTCAGATTCTGTGCCAAAGCTTGGGCTCATGGGGGAAACTTGGAGGTGGGGATTAAAGTGGAAATCTAGCCTCACCCCTGTATCCATAAGCTTCTGTTTGCAGAGAGGGCCAATCTTTAGCAATGCCTTTTTCCTGGTAGAATAAAAGAAATCATTACTGGCCATCTGTTCATGACACAATTTCTAATATTTGTAAGTTAGACACATTTGGATAAATTTTCAGACAGAGAGGGAAAGGCACATTTTAAATAAAAAAGGTCACATTTTGAGGCTGTGCTTCAAAGCCTGAGGGCAGCAGAGCATTTCAAAGGAAAAAAGTTTCCATTTTAGTATGAGCAAAACTGTTTATTTTTCCATAACCTTGTTCTTGGAAATGGACAAATTGTTTTGGCAGGTATTTTCAAAATAATCTGCCCAGTACAGACAGTCAGCATATCAGTTTTCAGCCTAAGTGATGATGTTTTTTATAAAGCTACATGCAACAGAAAATACGGTCTCTGCTGAGAAATGTTTGCCAACCCCAATACAGGGAACGGCAGTACATCTACCTTAGAATATATATTATCACAGATTACGTTCTCTGAGGATTTCTGATTTTTTTTCAAACAACGACTGCCTCACGGAAAGGCAGTGACTCTCACTTCCCTATTTTAGAGGCAGAAAGACTAAAATAAGAGGAAAGGAAAAGGAAAACTAGGGATAGAATAAAAAAGTCCCAATCTGCTCCTTATTCCCCTATTTATGCACCCATTGGTGCTACCTCTGAGGTGTATTATTTGTGCAATGGTCCTCTGGTCTGGAGTATCGCAGGTGTTCTTTACACTGCACAGACACGCACGTCAGAGATAACATCCCTGGTGTAATTACTGTGATTCAGCCCTCTGTGATCGAAAGTTTTGGGGGCCTGTAAGAGATGGCACAGCGGGTGCAGGAGATATCTTCAAATAATAGTTTAATTCAGCTAAGAGCAAGCAGCCTCCACGCTCAGCTTGTATGAGTACATCAGTACAGTATAAAAAAACCAAAACTGAAGTATTTCTGAGGCATCTGATGAAACTGAGGGGCAAGGCCCTGTGGAACAGAGAGGTGTGGGGGGAAAGCTGTGGTAGGGCTTCACCAAGACAGAGTAGGTTGCTGATGTGACCTACTGGGTGATGGCCACTGCCTTTGCTGTTGCTCCAAGTTCTCTGGCTGGGGTGAACCCCAGCAAAGGCACGGGCCAGAGATGCTGGAGGCCTGAGGTAGACAAGCTGCATGAAAATTCCTGCCACAGTCTGGCTCACTTGGGAGAGTAAGAAACACAGTTAAGTGTTAACAGTATGTGATGAGATAGCCCCATGCAGACCAAAAACCTCCACTAAAAACCATCCCACCAGCAACAACAAATTCCTTAGCTGAAACTGCGGCTCTCTTCACAGGGGAAAAAATGGAAAAAAAAAAGGAGAGAATTGCCAAATCAAACTGCTGACTCCTTTTTTCTTATCAAAACACCACAGCATACGTCTTAACAGCCTGAAGTAAATCAAATGCGGGACCAGCTGGAACTGGCCAGCTCTTGACCCTCCATTGATAGCAGGTATGTGCCACACTTCTCTGGCAGATTAAATTGTGATTTCAGGTAACTCAGAGCCCCTGAAACTTTCAGTATGGCTGTTAGGACAAGGCTGAAGGTTTTCTTCAGAAAGTGTCACCACTAAAAAAAGTTAGAGTTCTTCCCACTAGACGGAGATACTCCATTTCTGATGTCAGATGACTTTGCTCCCTCTGTATCTCTTATTTTTAAACTCACCCACAATGCGACGGTGGGACAAAATTCAGACTTATGGCCAAAGCCTGCAGGTGTGCATCGGAGTGACTGGCAGTCCCCTTTTGCATGTGGAGCTTGGGGATTTGGAAGTGTTCGTAGAAATGCATCCCTAAAGAAACCTTTCAGCTGGAGAGAAAAATGGGAGAAGATCTGGGAAAAGCTGAGCAGAGCGCATGGAATTGAGAGCAGCTCACAGACGGCGGCTCTGAGGAGAGTGTGCCCGTGTGTGTGATCAATATAATCCATTGCGAAAGAGAGCCTCGGTGTTTCTGTGGGGGAAAGAGATTTAGAAAGAAGGTCTTTAATTATTACCTGCAGAGAAGTTAAAGTGTAACTCGGCAGTAACGTACTCCAGTGCCAGTTTTGGGGGTGGGGGCCGCGTCAGGCATCCAGCCTGCCTGAAGTGTGTATGTGAATGGAAAAATTTAAATTAATTTTAAAACTATATTTAATTTAACCGTGAAGGAAGAAAAATAAGACAAAGCGTTGACGAGGCAATAGCAGAGAGAAAAGGAGCTCATCTTTCAGGCTGCTAACCTCTCTTTGTGCTTCGTGTGGGGGAGCTGCCGAACAGGCTCTGGAGCTTGTAGCACCCACGCGTGAGACTGTGTTCGCCCCTCCCTGGTGTTTGTACCACACCTCCCATAGAGCCCAAACCCTCTGCCTTACTGCCACGGCCTTTTCCTCGCACACGCTGCTCAGGGGTTCGGGTCATAGTCCCCCGCCCGCTTCGAACGCCTCCCCCCTTCTCGAGGCCACCGCTGCCCGCGCAGCCTGAGCGGGGCTGCGCGGCGGCGGCGGCCCCGGGGAGGGGGGAGGCGGGCGGGTGCTGAACTTGCTCATCTCGTCGCCCCTTTGGAAGATCACCTCCTCCCTACAAAAAGAGCAAGGAGAACCCTGAGGTTTCCAGGGTCACGCTGATACGGCGGTGTATGTGTATATATATATATATATGTATGTATGTATGTATGTATGTATGTATGTATATATATCCATGTATATATATACACACTTATTTTTTTTTAAGGGAGTTTTGCTTCTTCGGCAGGTCAGCGTGCTAATTAAAAGTTGGTCCAGGTTGGTCACTTGCAGTCCCAGATGTGCTATTAACACATAACCAAATTACTATGTTTTTTTAAGGTATCAAAATGCAAAATCACGATAGAAACCCCATTTCCTCCTTACTATTAACTAGCAGTCGCACAGAGAAAATCATTAGAGCTATAATTAAATATGGGTCTATTTTTGATGAATGTCCTGCAAAATAGCCCCAAAATATGATGTAGTAATTTAATTTTTTTTCCTTTGGCACTACAGGTGCTAGCTATGTTTTCCCTCCATTTCCCACACCATGTATATTAAACAGGGAGGGAACATTGCTCTATTGTCGGTGGTGACCCCAGACTTCGCCAGAATATTTTGCTCCTCGGTATAAAATTGTGAAGTGGGTCTCTCTTTCAAAATCTCTATATTGGTTTTTATAATTACCTCGTGGTCTAAACTTTTTCGCAGCCTATTTCTTAAAGGATGAAAAAAAATCGTGAAAAGAAGGGAGAAAAAAAAGAAAGAAACAAAGTTAGCTGTGTTAACATTTGTGTTTGTCTTATCCAGGCTGTCAGTAACTTTCCCTGGATCGGGTCCTATGTTTCCATAGGCGTCCTGCTGAGGCGCGCGTCTGCCCCTGCCCGCCTGCCCCGCCCGCAGCCCGGCCTGACACCGGCCCCTCGCAGGCCTTGCGCCGCTGCCGCTCAGCCCCCGCCCGGCCGGTGCCCCCCGCGCTC
>VZRS01003380.1:342-20042 GCA_013398055.1 Ifrita kowaldi | reverse complement strand
CAACAGGCACCACCACCGAAAGAAAAAGAAAAAAATCTCAAACGCGCCGTGTGTTCCCAACTTGGAGTTAAAGTCGGTGCTAACACGGGTCAGTTCCTGCCCCTAGATGGGAAGGCAGGGAGGAGGATGTAACGTATAGGTAACGTACAGATTGGTGGGGGGTGGCGGTGGGGGGAGGAACAAAAACAACCCCCAAAACAAACAAACAAACAAACAAATCTCGCGTACGATCACAATAAAGTGAAATTCCTTTCCACACACCCACAACTTTAGCTCTGTCTGCTGCCTGGGGGGTTTTAATCTTTCAAAGAGAAAGGGGGGCTCCCTGCGCAAAATTACGCCTTCTCCTCTCATTTGTTAGCTGATTCCATCAAAAAGTTCGCTATTTATAGGCTACACACACGAACCTGGAGTAATACAAACCCTCCCGTGTTGTTGCCCTCGCAAAGTGGCCGGTCCTGAAGCATCTGATCGGGTTTGTGTGTGCGCGCGAGTGAGAGCGAGCCACGCAGAGAGCGCTGCCATCCAAAAGGGGAAAGAAGAGCTCAAGCTGAGAGACTTATTAATTGCTAAGAGCTGCTCTGCCACCAGCCATGTGAGTACCTAACAATGATCACCTTTTGCACAGATGGTCAGCGATCAGGCACAGACACTTTCTGTCCTTTTCCTCCTCCCTCCCCTTTCTTAATTTTTTATTCCCCTTCTGTATCCTTCCCACCCACCTTTCCTTTTTCTTTTTTCCCCCTTTTTTTTTTTCCTTTTAGTTTGAGTTTGCACGGTTTATTCCTCACGAAGAGGAGGAATGAAACGTGGGCGAGCGCGGGGGAGAAAATGTGCCGGCGAAGAGGAAGGAAGGAAGGAGTGGTGAAGGGAGAGGAGGAGGAGGGTTTGTTAAGCGATCGCCTTGTCCCCTGAGTCCGAGCCGGCTGGGAATTAGTAACAGCGAGATACCGGAGGTTGTATCCCTCCCTCTTCCTCCGCTTTTCTTTTCCCAGAGCATTCAGACCCCCTGACAATTATTACCCTGGTATCTGCGCGGACAACGGGCTGTATTCATCAAACCTCATTTGGGGGAATTGAAAGGGAATTAAAAATAAATAAATAAAGAGAGAGAGAGCTCGAGATCACGCGGGGCTAAGGGGATTTGATCGCTCCGCGTACAGCGATGACTGTCCGTCAGCTCCCAGCGCTCTGTGCAGGCAGGTAGAAAAGCGCCCGGAGAGCAGCCCAGTCCCACGGGCTGTGCGTGCGATTTTGGGGAGACAGAGACAGCCCCAGCCCCTTGCCCCCGCTGCCCCTTCCCCGGCGAGGAGGGCAGCGAGGGGCACGGGGTGGGGGGAGACAGGCAGCGCCTTCCTTCCCCTACGCGTGGTCTCAGCGCTTTGCTGGCTGTGCCAGACCTCGGCGTGGCACAGTGCGTGAAACCAAGCCCCACGCAGCAGGCAGGACACGGCACGGGGGTTTGAGGAATTGCACAGTTGTTTCGAGAGCGGGCAAAAAATGCGCTCTGTGATAGGGAACGTGGCTCTCGGAAAGGCAGGTGTCCTGGTTTGTGCAGGAATGCAGGGCTGGGAGACTCCGCGTGGAAAGGGGGTGGGTGTGGAGAGAGAAAGGGAATTTGTTTCCAGCGTGGAGAGGGGCTTTTCTAACCCAACACTCGAGCTCCAATCACACACTCTGAGGTTAGCGTAGCATTAAATTAACAGGGTCGGGGTTATCCAGGGCATTATACCGCGTGCCCGGGATGTAACCCCTGCTCATTTATACACAAAGAAGAGGGAGAGACGGAGTTACATCTGGAAAGCCAAAGAGCACGGTGAGTATCGGTATTCGCTCCTCTCCCTCCCATGCCTGCGAACAAAGTTCAAAGGCGGCCGGTGCGGGACTGGGGCTGGCTCCGCCGAAGTCCCCCGCTCCCTTTGGAGGCGGCAGCGCAGCCGCCTTTGGAGCCAGGACCCCCAGCGCAGCCCCTCCGGGCGACCCCTCGCTGAACAGCAAGGAGAACTTGCGGTATCTTGGTTAGAACTTTGCTACTTTGCGTAGAGAGGGGAAAAAAAATAAAAAAAAAATGACTTGGATGCAGCGCTATTTATAGGTGGCGGTAAAGGCTCCTTTTCAATAAGCAGCCGTGGAAAAGAAACGTCAGAAAACTGGTTGCTTTATTGATCCGAGGCGCTGAACGGTCACAGCCACGCCAGCCAGGCTCCATCTACAAAGTCGCGTCTTCTCTCGGGTTAGGCAGCGAGAAGGGGAATAGGATGAGGGTTTTGCTGACCACTAGCTTGGACACGATTCAATTCCCAAGCACAGGTACAGGGCAAAAGAGTGTGAGATGGAAGACTTTTCCCTTTTCTTTCAGGCACGCACACAATGCAGGGCACCCGCAGGGCTGAAAGTGGGCCAGGGCTACACGGTAGGTATCAGATCACACAAAGCAGAGGAAAGAAATCCAGTTAAAAATACATTAGTTGAAATCAGAGGACGAGCTTGATTATTTTTTTTTCTTTTAAACAAAGGTGCACGTTAGAACAAGCTGGAAGCACTCTTTGTGCCTGACGGTATCCCCCACGCCCATTGGAAATAAAGCAAGAGGCTTGCTCTTTCTTTGCATCTTTTAAACCTTGTTTTAATTAGAATTGCCAAAGTAGGACACCCCGGTGGAAGATGTTTTCAAGTATCCACCTACCTCTCTGCTGTAAGCAGAATTGCTGTCTGCTAAATTGCTTGAAACGCAAAATTCTGCCCCACCCCCAGCTTGGTTTGTCACCTACTCACTTTTTCCCCCCGAAATTGCAATCGTTTATGAAAGGTTGCTCCATTGGGAGGAAAAGAGAAACCCCAAACACCCAGCAGTAATGAGATGAGTGGACTCCGAGAGTCTCGCTTTGCTCTGTACAACAGGAAAGGCTTTGGACAGAGAGCGTCCCGAAAAAACTNAAAAAACTCAATGTTTTTTTTTTTTTTTTTTTTTTGAAGTCCCAGATTGGGCGTATCCTTACCCTTCTCCTTTAATTTATTTGATTAAATCATAACCAAAACAGACTCATCAGCTTCTCGTATTTCCTCAGCTGTAACCATACGCGAAACCTTTTATATGGAGACAAGTAATTGGCTTTAGTTAACTCAGGGCACAGGCAGCGCTCAAGTTTTCCTCCCGTTCCCAGGGCAGCGTTTCACGCAAACGCATGTTCCAGCTCTGCCTCACGGTCCTCAGTCGCCAGCCTCAGGTTTTTAAACTGTTTATGCCGTTCCTCACCACTCTCTGATTTCTCTAATGAGGGATGCTCACGGCAGAGGCTTGCGGGACGACGGGGCTATTCCCCCTCGAGATTGGGGAGGGGCGGGCCCGGTGCTGGGAGAGTCCAGCTCGGTTTGAACTCGGAACTGCTCCTGGACCGCGTCCCGCAGCCATCCGCATCCCACCTCGGTACCGGGCTCGCGGCTTGTTTCCGCTCCCGATTACGGAGTAGATTAATTTCACCTTCAGGAAAGCGAGGTTCTGTTAGCTCACTTCTATCTTAAATAAAAAAGAAAGAAAGGGGGAGAGAGGGCAAGAAAAACCTCTTAAAGTTCCTCGGGTAAAGCTCGGCTTTCCTTTGGTTATTATTCAAATGAAGAACCGCGTCAATTAAGTCCAAATTGGAAATGCCTGCCCGAGAAGAATAATGATAATTCCCTGCCGTTCTCTAAGAGGTAGTTGCAGGATGGCACTTAGTGTATGTGGTCCCTAATGACAGGATTGCTGCCCTGCCCGGTGTTTGGCTCTCCCTGCCCCGCTGGCTTCGCTCTGAGGTCGGGCAGCGACGCCGGGCACGGCTGTCCTGCCCAAACCTTCCCCCTCTTCCCTTGCTCCCTGCCCGCAGCCACACGGGGTTTACACCTCCCACAGCCAGCACAGTATGACCACACCATGAAAACAGATTTAATTACCCCCATCCCTCGATAAGAGGGCAGGGGCCTCATAGCAACAGGTAACGAGGGCACCTGCAGCTCTTCGAGGTTGCTTAACTGATAACAGAGGAAGCAGGAGGCTGGCCGAAGGGTCGCTTTCGGTAAGACGGGGTGCCAGGGAAGCGGACCATCAAAAAAGGGCTGCACGGTGATACTTTGCCAAAAGTTTAACGTTGCTGCGAAGGGAGCGGACCCGCGCAGCGAAACGGGACGGCTGCTTCGCCTCGGTTTCTTGCTCGCTGTTTTTAGGCTGTCCCCAAAAGCCCCTCAAGACGCCCTGCGGAGCGGCCCTGGGTCTGGGACCGCGGCTGTGGGGTGGACACGTGTTGCTGTCCCGGGGAACGGGTCGCCTCCGGCCCCCTGCGGGAGATGCTGTCGAGGATGCTCGGTGCGGGCCCTCGCTGGGACGTGGCTGTGCGGCCGCGAAGGCACGGCCGTGTGCGGGGCAGCGGGGCAGCCTCCCCCGGCTTATCTCATCGCTGAGGGCATGGCGGGAGCGGGCGCTGCGAGGTCGGGCACAAACCAGACCCCGAGCAAGCCGTGGCAGGGTCTGTGTGGGGGCTGAGCCCGGGTGGAGCGCCCACGGCCACCCCGGGGCGCCCCCGCTGAGCAGCCGCCGGGGCCGGGGCTCCGTGGCGGGCGGGCAGGTCTGACCCTGGGGCGGCCGGAGGGGAGGGTCTCCGGCCTGACCCGAGAAGGGGGAGCTCCCCCTTCCCTCCCCTCCCTTTCCTACCCCTCCCCGGCTCTTTGTTCTTTGCCCCTTTGTTCTTCCTCTCGAAGTTTCCAGGGGGGTCGCTGGTGCAGAGCAAAGTTGCCGAAAGCTGAGGAATTACAATAAGTGGGTGTCTGAGCAAGAAAAGAGGGTGGGGGTCCCTTCCCAGGGCTAAGAGCTATTCCCCAAATCCCGCCGCGTTGTCTGCTTGCGCAAGGAGTCGGTGTGGGGTGCTGGAGCCGGGCCGTGCTTGCAGTGATGCTGAAGCAGAGGAGGTTCCTGCGGCCGCAGCACCAGGGCACCGGGCACCTCCTTTCCCCATTTAAACACGTTCTGGGGAACAAGCGTCCTTTCTGCCCTTTCGGGTGGGAAAGGGAAGAAAATAATAATAATTGGTGAACATGTCGTAATGAGATTGGGTGACCGAGATAAAGGCTTTCATAACGCTAGATTTTAGGGCACACGTATTGGTTTGGGATGCACAGCCTCAGAATGGCTTTGTCTCCATCTCTTTCTTTTTGCTGTTTTTCGAGCTTGCTTGATAGGGCTATGATAAGGTGTTGTCAGGAGTTAAACAAGTTGGGGCTTAATTTCAAAGTAGATGGAATATCTTCACAGAGCAACATCACAGCTTAAAAGACAGGTTTAGTGTGGTTAATGGGAGATCACAGCGTGGTTTGGTAGTGACAATATTGCCAAAACTTCCCTGGAATAGGAAAACACGTTTATTTGGTATAATATGGAGCAGTCTTATCCTCTCTTTACTAATCATTATTAAATGTTAGAGAACTACAAGCTTATTTTGCCTTGCACTAAGAAATCCTAAATAACTTCACAAATATCCGTTATCACAGGATTCTTACATCTCCTCCTGATAACGTGAAAGTAGGAAAACGGTTTATTTGGGTGAGTTAGGTATTAGGAAAGCTGATGTGAGAAAGCAAGTTTTGATATGGTGCATTGGAGTAGGTCACAGCAGGTTACAGGCAGGGCCAGGTCAGAGTCCTAAACTCCAGCACGCTTCCCTAACAGTGCTGCTATGCTCCCACCTTTATAATGGATACCGTGGATGAATGCATCACTTCAGCATTTGCTGAAAAGCTGCATGAATGTAATTCTTGTAATCATGAGAATGTCCACAAATATTTGCTGTTTTTACACAGGTAGAGATCTTATAAAATTATTTAAGAAAATATTATATTTGCAGTACTTTTGTATTATATAAAAATGCCACAAATGTTTATTATGATGTGCCAAATTTCCAGAATTTGTATACCTTTTTTTCTTGTATTCAACAGAGTTGAGAATAAGGTGAGACAAGATTGGGGTTGACTAAACTAATGTTCCAGAATGGGATTTTTTTTAATGTGAATACGCTAATAGGGATCAGCCCATCCTTCTGGCAGAGGTTAAACCCATTTTTCCAATGAAATGGGGTTTGATTTGAGGTGATGAGGGGCCTGTTCTGGCTTTGTTTTTCCTGATGACGAGGGGATACAATCCCAGTGAGAAATCTGGGAACCTTGCAACTGTAAAATTCAGCTTTAGATATTTCAAGGTGGCAACTCAAACACAGAAAATGTCCATAAAAACTTTGACCTTTATTATTTAGGACCGTAGTTCGCAGCTGAATGTAATAATTGGTCAGTAGCAAGTTAGAGAAAGATACAGACATTGCATCAGCTACTTTGGTGATAGCTCGATTTTCTAGCTGTGTCTCCACACACAAGTCTACTGGCTTATTGTTTAAAGCCAGAGGCCAGCAGCACTGCTTACTGCTCTGTTTATATCCCAGTGCTCATAATGTGGTGTTGCAATATCCAGGTAAAAATGTTCAATGCCATTTAGAACAAGGAATCTGCCTTAAGCAATGCTGTAATCAGTAATAGCCAACGTTACTGAGAGCAACAGCTTCTGCAAATGCCTTACTGCCACAAGTTAACCCAAGTACAGCTGTAATTGTGCTCAAAACTAAATAAAAGCAGACGGGCGAGAAGGAGAATAAAAACTTAATTGGAAAAATGGATTTTAGAGAATGCTGTGTGTGATCAACAAAGGCTGTTTCTGCCTCAGTAATGATGATGATGATTAGAGGGACAAGTGATGTTAGTGGGTGCTCGTTCAAATACAGGGTTTCTGCAGCATGAGAAAAATTATTTTCTGATTCAAAAGCATTCACTAAAGAAAGGGTGGTTGCATTTTTTTATGTTAATTAGTATTTTCTTTTTACCTGTGCTTTTTGCTGACATAGGTATATTTCCTTTCAGCAGATAAGAAATATATATATATTTTTAAAAATCAAAACAAAGCAGACAAGCCCCTACTATTTCCCTTGGAAATTCTGCCATCGAATACAAGTTACTAAATATTGCATAGGATTTTAGAAGGCAAATCTAAACATATAGTTTGGGATTTTGACATCTTGATTTTTGGAGCACGGGACAAAACTTCTGTTTTGTAGCAGTTTGTTAAATTACCGAGTTGTTTAAATGAGATGTCAGGCGAGACCTTTTACCTCTGCATTTTTATCACCTTTGTCTGTCAATAAGTACTAGCAGAAAATGAGGGGGAAATCCCCATTGTTTTTTGTTCTACTTCCCTTGCATTTGTTACTACATCTAGAGCAATTCCAAACAGCATCAGTGCAGAGGAATAAGGCATAAAATCAGAATAAGGAGGACATTAAAAATGAACACTCTCTGCTTTGTAATAGATACTTCTAGGCATAGGTGTGAATGAATACTGATTCATTTATACAGTTCTTAAATGGAAAAGCTTCAAGTTTACAACAAAGGTAAACAGCATGTCGTGCTGCATTTAGCAGATGTTGGCTTGCTAACTTTAGGAAAACTGAGAGAATGGTCCCTGTGACATCCCTGCAGAGAATTACATGTTGATAGAAAGGAAAGGAGAACACGTAACTGTAAGAATTTTGTTGAGAATGGAGCATTAACAACTTTAATATTGTATTTATTTTCTTTTATTCATTTATCTCAGCCTTAACAAAGTTAATTTTTTTCTGTAAATGCCTGCATTTA
Source organism: Ifrita kowaldi (assembly GCA_013398055.1). NCBI lineage: Eukaryota > Metazoa > Chordata > Aves > Passeriformes > Cinclosomatidae > Ifrita > Ifrita kowaldi. The sequence continues at coordinate 12,341 of VZRS01003380.1, read as the reverse complement.
GTTCTGTCGGTATATACCTAAAAAAATTAAAAGAGCCTATAGGATAATGCAAATCTCAGGCTTTCAAATGTTGTTATAAGCGCCTTATGTGCTTATTATATGTGTAAAATTACCACTAACCATAGTAAATAGTAGTACATTTTGGCTAAGATTCAGTTGCTGAATAAATAGCATTTAGATTTTTTCCTTTTGTTTTTTTCTTAGTGTTATACCATGCATGGAGAGAGCTGGAGCTCATTTCATCATATAGGATAGGAGTACAATTAGGATGTTGACTGAACATTTGCAGAAAAAACTGGAGATAGTGGTGTGCTTCCATCTAAGTATTTCAACTGTTTCAAAATTTGCCATTCTTAATAAATAGAGTAGTAATAATAAACTTAGAAACTACTCCCCATGTTTATATTCTGTCACAAAAGACTTCTTATTCAAAGCACAAAAATAAGTATTGCTCCGTATTTTCTTAGTGACTCACGACCCTGAAGTACAGCACTGGCATAATACAGGCAATCTCCTTCCCTCAAAATATTTGCAAGAATTGCATGTTATTGCCCACGTGTGGGATTTTGAAAATACGTCAGTAACGTGTAAGTAGCTGTGGCTCTAAACATGGAGGGAGAAAAGATGATAAATCAGTATCAGTTCATTCTAAGTAACTGATTAAGATAAAGGCTCTGTTCTGTTTTCATTGCAGTTAGCACCAAAACTCTCGTGACTTTGAATAGCTTCCTCTTATTGTTTGGTTTGTGGAAACGCTCAGAAATCCCAGCCAGCGTTTTGATTTTCTTGTGCAGAAATACACAGAACTGACATCATCTGCTTTGTAGAAAGCTGTAGTTCCAGGCTTTAATTTCTTCAAAGATTTCTAGTTAATATTTTTGTATTTCTCATCATGCAGTAGGAAGTTTGCCCTCCTCCCTCTCCCCTGAAATAGTTACCATGTCCATGAATGGCATCTTTGGGGTTTTGCGTTTAACTATTTCAAATCTTAATTCAAATACTGGATAATGATGATTTTTTTTTTTTCATTCATATCAAATACAAATCCTTACATTGATGCCAGTCTTGGGAAGCTGCCAATGAACTGTTGCTGCTAAGTTTAACATCCATTTATGACAGCTGTTAAAATGGGTGAGGAACTTGCACGTTTTCTTCCAGTTAGGAAAATGTTCAAGTAGACCTGAACTAGGTAATTCTATGCAGATACTTATCACTCAATGCTTTCTGAACAAATTAAATCACTATTTAATATCTTGTTTTACCTTATTCTTTCATATTTTTGTATTCACACGAGAAGAGCAAGACATGCAAAATAGGCTTACAATTTATAATTTAAAATAGTTCTTCAAATGAGGAATTAAAATAGCACAGATGTCTGAACTATAAATAAGAAAATATTTTTTTCTCTTTCTAACTTGAATTTTCTCTGAATAATTTTCTTCCCTCCTCCCTCCATATTCATCTTGTCTACTTGAAAAATGTTGGAAGCAGTAAGCATTTTAATAGGATATACTAGTGACTCCTCTATGTTCAAAAGACACTTGAAGTTCTTAATATCATGTCTTTGTAGAAAGTGTTAAATACTTTTAAGCTGATTGAATCTTTTACATATGTAAAAAAAAAAATACTGTAATCCAGTGATGGTTTCCACTGACACCTGGATATCAAAAGATTTTGCAGCTGCACACATACATGAACTGCTACTGACATCAGGTACTTCTGGGGCAGGCGGTGTATTCAGGTGACAAAAAATAAATGGAGTTTATACTTCTAAATTTGGTGATACCAACTTTTCTTAAACACTGAGTAGAGAAATTTGCACTTTTTATTTTTCTTTTTCCAATCTGTAATAACATCTAGCCAGTGGACTAAGTGTGATAGATAAATTTAGATATCTATGACAGATACAGATGTGTGTGCATCTATCTATATCTATCTCACATTACAGCCAAGGAAAAATTTGCTCAAGGGGACAAACTTGCTTTAAAGGAAGTGCCACATAAAAGAGGAGCTTTATGCATCCAATGTTATCTGTCTTAGTGGAATAAAGAAATTACTGAAAATGTAGCATCCAACCTTCCTGAAGCATTTATGTAAGGAAGGATACCAGTAGCAGACCCATGTAAGTGAGTGTGACTATGTTGACTGAATTATATCTCAATTCCTTTACTGATTACCTGGCAAATAAATATTCATCAATATTTCAAAACAAAAATTCCTTAAGAGGAAAAACATACTATAAATTCAACCATAAAATGCTGGGGGTCTGAAGTTCTTTTGATTGTTTGTTATGGAGCAAGCAGCATTCATAGAAAAATATTCAAAGTGGGGGAAACAATAGCTGAAGGACTGTGACAGGACTGGCATAGATCTTTCCTGAACTAACAGAAGATGCAGACCAAATCATTTGTCACTGGAGTGTTAGGATCTTACAAATCACATTGAAGCTAATCTTATCTCTAAGGCTGGCATCACATCTATTGAAATCACTAAGCTTCACGTTCCATAGTCTGGGGCTTCTGCAATCATTGCTAATTTTTGAGTGGCTTATTTTGATATTAATAATTTTGAATGGTTGAGTAGAACAGATGTGGTAAACCTGTGATTGATTGTAATAGTTGACATTTAACAGCTGAGCTTGTTCTGTTCATCCAAGGGGCACCAAAGACATTATCCTGACTTTCATATGAGAGAACTGAGGCACAGAGAGAGAGAAATGACTTTCGGAAGCCCAGGTTCCCAGTGATATGTTGGTGATCAATTTAGGAATACGGAGCAGCTTGCATATACCTGCTACACACACACTGTAGCCTCATAAAGTGCATTCATTTCATGGTGCCTTCACAAACTCCTAAAACCTTTTTTCAACTATTTCCTCTAGAGCTTTGTGACACACTTTCATTTAGAGGCAATCCTTCATTCATCAAATGTCTATAAAACTTGTACCTTGCGGTCACCTGTATGAGGATTGGAAGACCTGTTAATCTTTCCTCTACCCAAATGACTTCTTGGATGTTAACTCCTGTATTTCTAAGTGCAAGAGCAGAATTATGTGAAATCAGATGGAATTACTCTTGCATAGCATTTCTAGGACTGAGGGCATGGAGAGGAAAACTAGGATCCCATTTTGTACATGCTTGTGGCAGCACACAGCTGAGGCAGAAAACCTGAGCTGTAAAGGAAAATAGTGAAGGGCCTATTGGACTTGTACCTAAAGAATTTCCCCAAGAAGCAGCAACTGCTGCTGGAATAGAAGGAACTGCTTCTGGATGTTAACTCTGAGTGGTCTTGGTAACTTAGACAGAAATCTGATACCCTATCTGCACAGGTAGAAATGTAAAGCAACAGTCTCCTAACAACTGGAAATTACTACACCAATCTCCCAAAAATCATTATTTGTACAAAAGAGTTAAAGAAAAAAAATATTGGTTCATGCAAAACCATGTCTCCTACCATGTATCTGGCTGTAGCAAGTAAGGTTAGGAATATGTTTTTCCATTAGCAGCCATTAAAATGAATGACTGTTGATTGTGGCCATGCTTTTCATTTTTCTGTAGTCTTAACTGAGCACCCACGTCCCAAGGGCTCAGAGCAGGGGCTGAGACTTAGCTGTGCGTGCAAGCCTGATAAGCAGAACACTGAGGTTCTTGGGAAAGCTCCATAAGGACTTTGAAGGGGTGTTTGTGAACTAGTGCCTCTACTTCTCAGCAGAAATTTAGTAGCAAAACATTTTCGTGGATTTTCTAAACTGGTGAGGTTGTTCTACAGCAAGGAACTGTACTGTAGTATCCAGTAGCACAGTGCAAAAATTTATTCTAAGTAAAATCATCCTTGGTGAAATAAGTGAGTAGAAGGAAATAATGGACACAACTAAACTCTGAGTACTGTATATAAAAAACAGTGTTAGTTAGGAAAAAATGGCTTGATATCAGTCAGTAAAGTGAGCTTTCCTGATGTTTCTTTTAATTCTCCTGTAACTAAAATGAGAACTGGCTGCAGCGTAAGGGAACCTCAAGAACATGTTAAGCGATGGTGTTTTACGTACACCTTGTAGTGGGCTGGTGGACACAGCAACATAACACCAAGCTGAAAATTTTCTGCCAAATAAGAGGCATGTTTGGCCATCTCACGGGAGAGGGTAAATGGGGACACAGAGATCTTTGCAAGGGAAGCAGTTCCCCAATGTTACCTTCTCCGTGCCCTCCCCTGCAGAATCCCATTCAGAGGATGAGCTCCAGCTTGGCAGCCTGGCTTGTCAGTCCTGCCACACCTGGCTGGACACCAGGTCCCTCCTCCCCTGCCTGCTTTTTGCTGTGCAGAAAGGCAGTGCCAGGTGGCTACGGCTGTCCTCTTTTCTTCTCTCCTTTTGGCTGGAGCTGCCATCTGACCAGAGGGGTAACACGGGGAAGGCTGATCCCTTCCCTGACCTATTTGGGGCTATGATTGCACAGCCCAAAATTGAAAAGACACTCCTCTGCAGTGGGTCTCCTGCTTTTGGTGAAAATTCTTGACACTCTGCCATCCAACTACACAGCAGATTAAATGACTGGCACTACTTTGAAGCACCTTTTATTTTCTACTTCACTACCTACAAGTAGATATATACAGATTTTGGGACTAACTTTTATATTCCTTTCTGAGTCTTCTAAGAAGACAAAAACAAGACCAAAATTATCCCTTCTTTATTAAAGACATTAAAAACCCCACTCTGACAACCACAACCCCAAACTCTATTGGATCACGTATTTTTACAGAAATTGATAAATTGATACATATTGTCTTAGATACGACAAAGCTCCTAAAGCTTCTTAAACTTGATGTTTGTAAGCTATTAACAAACCATGATTCAGTAATGCAGTGGAAATAGCATAGCTAAAAAGGAAATAACTTGCCTCCTTGGCAGAATTATCGTTACCCTGTGTGTAGGAAAAGCCTTCATAGCTGGCTGCCTTTGCTGCAATCACTGGTGCACTTTTTTTCCCAGGATATCCCGTTGTTTGCCACTCTCCTTCAGCAATCATTTTTGTAGTGCTTTTGGATGCAGGAACTTTTTCCGGTGAAATGTTTTGTGCAGCACCTAACAAATTTACCATCCTACCCTGGATAATGCTACTATGCTGTAAATGCCTAATGAGGACACATCTCTGAGAGTGCAAATCAGGTGCAGGCACCCTGTTTTTTGTAGCCATTGCTCTGCACTGACACTTGGTTGGGTCTGACAGCAGCAGGTCTCTCACTCTGCCTTTTGTGGCAAGAGAGAAGGACCTACTATTTCGGGAGTTATTTCTGCCAAAAGCTGAGACCTGTAATCCTGCTAACATCAGAAGGAGACGAGAACATGCAGCTCTTGGCAGCAGCAAGCCCCACTAATTTCTGCACTGCCCAGAAATTAACTTCAAGAGACTCAAAATTGTCATTAAAATTCAATTGTTTCCCTTCACATTTAGACATCCGCCCATGGAAAAACACCCATTGTGTAACTTCTCCCCCTCTCCCTGGAGGGTGGGAAGGTTGCAGCCCGAATGGTGGCTGAAAAGACAGAGGCAAGAAAATGAGCTTACCTTGCTGCCCTGAAGTTAAGCAGTAATCCACATGACACCAACACTGAAATACCTAATAATTTCAATGTAGAATTTAATTGCTAAATATTTCACATTGGTTCTGCTCCTGTCTTGGTTATATAAATATCTATAACTTTATTTTTTATTTTCTTGCTTCTCTTTTTTTTCCCTGTATAATATGACCAAAATACAATGTAAAAATGCAACTTCTCAATTTTTAAATTCTAAATTGAAGATTGGATTCTCAGCTAGTATAAACTGGTATGACTCCCCTGGGCTTTCACTGGCTGCATATCTGGTTTCTAGTCTGTGGCTCTGACCAGGTAATTACCAAATAAGACTTCACCATATCGTAACATTCATATATAGTAATGGAATTCTGGGTTCTGACTGAGGTTAGGCAGTTAAATGTAAAAAAATGCCTGGTCTGTGGAACAAGATCTTTTCACTTTTCTCATAATTTTCCATCAAGAACAACTGGATTAAAACTGGCGTTCTCTCCTTCCCATTGGCCTCTTGGCCATCTGCTGAGGCCTGCTGGTGTAAGAGGAAGAATGCGTTCAGTATCACATTTCACTTAGGGGTCTAGAAATGAGCATCTTTAATGCACACCAAATGAGCTAAATTACAGGGGAGTGTTTCCAGCAGGCATTCCAGGGCTGTGAATACAGCCTGGGAACCCATGGGCCAGCATGCTTTGTCACCCTGGCTGATGCTTAGAGGCCTCCCTACATGCTTCTGCACACCATTTTCTACCTATATCTCTCCCATCTTTGCAAGCACAGCTTTTTGTGTGTGCCTAGGGATGTACTGACGCATTTTGAAAAGTCAGAAGACTCACTGAACTTTTCAAGCTGGATAACGTCAATGTGCTTCAAGCAGGGTCTAGATGGAGTTGAGGTCCTTCTATCCAAAATTATTTAAGACCTAATAAGGACCTATCCATCTTTTAACTTAACATGCCAGGTGAAGTTGTGCAACCTCAGGGAAGATAATTCATACAAACAGTGATGGGGTTCCATAACCGAGTGTCTTGGGTGCTTTCTTCTCTACTGCAATAGTATCATTTCCTCTGTCATTATATAAAACAGAGCACTTGGAGAATTCAAGTTCAGGGATGAAGGGTTTTGTGTTTTCTCTTCTTCCAGTCTATAAACTATTCTATGCATAGGCTGCTTCCACTCTCCTTCCGAAGCTCAACCATCAGCATTTAAGGTCATTCAGGCAAGAGAAGGGAAGCAGCAGAGAGCATGACTGTAGCCTCCTGTGAAAACATTGAATTATGTGGGGTAATCCTGGATTTCTGGCTTCCAGGACTCCTTTAGCACTTACACATTAAGAATAAAATACATTAATGGGCTTTTGAGAATTCCTGAGATATGACCTTAATCATAGATAGAGCCTATCTGCCATTAAACATAATACCTTCTTGATAGCCACCTCCTGCAACCTTTGCCATTGAGATCTGTTTGGAAAGGCAAGAGGCATTCTGGAAATCCTGTAGTGAGTACCTGCACCCCCAGGAATTGGGCCCATCGTGTACTGTTTTGCACCTGTACTTTCCCCAGCATGCTGCCTGTCCCTTGCACACACAGCACGGCTGCTGAAGTGCAGGCTGTTAATCGCCTGTTGGTTTAATATTTGTGCAGCGTGTCAAAGGGGAAAGGGCTTAAATTCTGTTTGCATTTTAAATAACTGTCTTGGCAGTTACACAATCCACAGTGTTTATGTTTTTACGGAATGCACTATTTGTGACTGTTGTTTTAAGAAGTGCAGATATTAAACATGGCCAAGCAGGTTCTACAGTGGGTCCAGCCTGGGTCAGCCTTGCACTGGCTGTCAAGGGCATTTGGAGAGGTGCCACTTAGCACTGCACCGTTTGCCTGCTTCTACTGGCATATTACAACTTGGTGATGGCAGTTTGGCAACTTTTATCTGTATCAAGCAAGCCAAATCCTGATCCCTTTACTTACAGCTAGTTCAAATTCCTCTGATACTAGACTCAACTCTTGTAAAAAGCCAGATGGTAGAAACCAAGAGCTGAGCTTATTCTGAGCAGATTTGGATCTCACATTAGTTGAGGGCCCCACCCTGAATCCTGATCTCTGATAAATTAACTTTTTAATGTTTCATTACTGCTAGGGTACAAGCCAAATGTCTACGCAGATATTTATGTTCCAAGAGACAAATGCAAGCTCATTTTTTTCTTCTGATTTATAAGTATGTTATGTTTTACAGACATGAGTAACTCATGTGGGATCTTTCCCACAGAGTAAAACCAATGTAAATTCACATGACTCAGGGATTTGTTTCAATGCTCATGTATAAGCTCTCATTAGAAATGATTATGCTTGAAGATCAAAAGAAAGTACACTCACTTGTATTAATGTTTAATGCATAATTCACATTGTTAGAACAAAAAACAAAACAGTCGGTGGTTGTTACGACAAATATCAAACATTGGCACTACTAACCAACTCCCACAGAGGATCCTTCATTGCCTGGCATTGGCTGCGCACTGAGATTTCCTCTTGCGTGTGCCATCATCTTGGAGACTTAAAGACACCTTCCTCACTGGATGAGTAATGCCCCTGCAATGACAGGAGTGGGGGAGAGCCAGGAAACCCCGCCACTGCAGGTGGATCCAACGCTCAGAAGCCTCTCAGCAGAAGCAGAGTGTACAATAATCCAATCCAATTTTTTTATTCAAGTGGGATTTCAGATCAGGCATGCTCCTATAAAACTCTCAGTGCCTTCAATCTGAGTGTAATATCAGGCTTAATATTTGAGCCTTAATATCAAGACCCATGGTCAAAGTCATCCAGCACTACTGAATTTAAGTACTTGATTTCTCGTTTACATTTGTCCATGTTTACCTTCTTCAGTCAATGCTTATTTTGTAATTATTCTTACTTAAATAAGCAGACTTGGCATGCAGGAGTTGTAGGTGAAATCCATTCCCTATATCCTTAACCAAGACAAGCAGAGGAGGGCAAAGCCATGCTTGTAATCACAAAATGAGAATCCTGTGGGCATCACTGCCTGTTACACAGATAGCTGGGGCTCCTTCATTTGTGTTAAGGGAAGACCCCGGGTAATGCGTGACACATGTTTTTGTTTGGTTTTGCTCCACCGAAAAAAGCAAACCAACAAACAATCTTAAATTTAAAGGTTAGGAGGCTTCATTCACATCAGAGAATCACCTCTGTTTCATGGATATCTGTGGCATGAAATGACACTGAATGACGTTTGACAAACTTTGTGCTTGGCACAAGGTCACAAAACATATTGTATGTTCTCATTACCAGTTCAGTCACTTTCCCATATGCAGGTGATGCGATACACCTGATTCAGAGCAGAGGCAGGGTAGCTGCCTGGGTTTCAGGTAGGTTCTCCCTGATTCAGACCTCTGTAAGCAAACTGTAAATCAGCTTTCTATTCTTAAGGTGCCCCTCCTGAAGGCCCTGCTGTACTGCAAACCCTTCTGTGAGAGTCTGTGAGGTTCCTCATTCAGGAACTAAAATTGCTGAATCAGACTGGGTGCTATTGCTACGAATGGAATGCAGTTAAATGGATCACGGGTGTCTCAGAGAGCAGAGCAGAGCTTTGGGGCTTGTTTTCCTTTTGTTTGGAACAACCCACTCAAAATATTTATGATTGAGAAGCCAGTATTCCTTTCAGTAAAGAACCTTTTGTCCTCTTTAGGGCAGTTGAGAAGGTATTTAGAGTATATACCGGTTAAACTGTTTACTTTTAGTGGAATACACATGGCATTGCTATCTTGAAACTGATTACAAATACATTTCTGTTGTAGGGTTTTTGTTGAGGAAGAAAAACCTGTAATGAATTAAATATGCTTCATGAGGAAAGAAGTAGGTCAAATGTTGAGCTAAATTAACCTCATGTTATACAAAATGACTAAATTCTGCTGTTTTCACCTGTGGGACAATGGACTTGTCTACACACCAAATTATTTCAAGACACTTACTAGGTACTGCAGTAATTACGTTCGACTAAACCCATGTGTAGACAACTCTTGTGCCAGTGTAACAATTCAGTTTCTTGAATTACCTTAATCCACTTTGAAAGTGGATTAAGTGAAACCAGGAAACAACTCGGTCATTCCAGAATGAATAAACTATCTGAACACAGTTCTGCTTTACATTCACATCCAACCTTATTCCAGCATAATTTTCCTGGGCTGAGAGGTTCTTAGGATATATCTGCATAGCAAATGAATGTGTGATTACAGACACACCAACCCTTCCTTTACTCTCACTGGCATGAGTAACAGCAGTAATGAAAGATGGTAGCACAGACTCCAGTACAGCCTATTAACTGGAGCATATATATGCAGCTGGTTGTGAACAGCCTCTGCTGAAATCCACCTCATCACACCCTCACTTCAGACACAACTCACGTCCCTTAGCCCGATACAAGGGCTGGGAAAGCCTCTCTGCATCTCCGGTGTGTACACACCAAAAACTGCGTGTGTGATAGGACTGCACAGCAGAGCTAAATGGGAACCAGGTGAATTTAACTTCAGAGGTTAATCACACTGGAGAAGAAACATGGCTCGCACATTTTTAATATACACACCTCTGACAACCAAATAAAGCGTCAGCTGTGTGACTGCAGAAGCCAAATTAAATGTGCTGTAGACAAGCACAACTCAGATGATTTCACCAGGGCTGGATTTGACTCCATAGTTGAGATCTTGCTTATTTGGCTAAAACTTGTTTTGTTACCTATCTGCTCATTTATTTTAATGAAATTAATGCATTTTAATGTTCCTTTAAGCACACTCCAAAAATAGCAATTTGATTAACTAATTCACTTTTAAGAGTGTAACAATCACAATGAAAAATCTCTCTGTTAGCAGAGGTATGGTGTAATTGTAACTAGCATCTTGGGTAGCTATGCCATACCCTTTCAAACAAATTCCCCACATCAATCAAAAGAGCCTCATTTAAAAATGAGTGGTGAAATACAGACAACAATCAAGCTGTACATACTGCCTCTCAAATCTACAAAAAATATGTGTCAGTACTCTGTTGAGACAGTAAAGTTAAGACAGGTAAGAATTTAGCCTAAAAGCAGTTAAAAATGATTTCGGAACAGAAACATGTTGCAAACTTCTCTTTCTAGCCAAGCCAGAAAGCATCCTGAGTAGCTTAGGTTTAAAAACAAAAAAAAACCAAACCCAGTGCTTTCAATTTCAGGCTTCTTAAAATGATGCTTGGACTGTACAATATTCCAAGAATGATTTCTTTATTCCCCAACTCTTTTTCCAGTTGCAATAGGTGATCTCACCATTTAAAATAAGCTGCTGCTAAGGGCACTGAGCCCAGCAACAGAGAAGGTGCACACTAACTTCTCCCTGACTGTATCGCCTTATAAAAACTGGAATTGCAAAACCTGATTAGTAACAATATTAAGCAAAGGCAATTTTCCCTTTTATTGTATTTAAATGAGGAAAATGAAAGTAGTAATGCTAATATTAAGGCTGAACAGAGGCAGTTGCAAAAAATAATTTAGTTTCAGCCCTGCGACATGCATCCCTTCATGAACTCCGCTGCGCTAGTTACCTGGGCAGTGGCGATGTTGTAACTTGTTGTTACTACAATAGGTGGTGTGAAAAGTAACACAGAAGGACACTTGTCTCAGGGCTCTGCTGGGACGCTCTGCGGTCACAGAGTAGGTGGTGGCGTGGTGCTGCAGCAATGTGTGGGTAACAACTGGTTTTTAGATGAAAAGGCACTTAAACTTAGGCTGCCATGGGTAGTTTAAGCGAGGCCTAGTTCTGCGAATACTTTTGCATGCGAGTTAAGTCTCACGTGTGAAAATGCCCTCGGAATTTAGGGGGAGCGTTCATGGAGATTTGCAGGACCCGGCTTTGCGAAGCGCACGAACCCAGGGCAGCGGATGCGTGTGGCTGCTGCCATGGCCGGGCACAGCGCTGCCAGCCTGCTCGGCGGTCACAGCGGCCCCGGGGCTGCCGCAGGCCCCGGCTCGCTCTGCTTCAACGCAAACCCTCCCGCTTTCGGGAGCAGCTCCTCGGCTGCCCCAGCAGCAGAGGTGGGAGCGATGGCTCAGCTCCCCTCACCGAGCCCTGCCGGGGTCTGCGCCAGCCCTTGGCTCTCCTCGGCGGCGACGCCATTGCGCAGCCGGGTGCCCCAGTGCGGCCCGGGCTGCCCGGCCCGCAGCCCCCCCGGGGCACCCCGGCTCCCGGCGGGGCCGTGGGGCGCTGTGCGCCGGGGGCTCCCCCGCCTTCCCTGCAGAGCCTTGCAGGGGACTGGGGGGGCGCGGCGCCGGGCCTGCACGGCAGCAGCGGTGCGGCATCCTCGCTCCTCGCCCGGCCTCCTCTGGCATTCCGGGCGCTTTTCTTTTTTGTCTTTTTTATTTTTTTTTTATTTTCTTGGGGTTTTTTTGTGTATG
>VZRS01003378.1:0-10450 GCA_013398055.1 Ifrita kowaldi | reverse complement strand
GAACTGGGATAAACCACCCCAAATTGGGATAAACCACCCCAAACTTAGATAAACCACCCTGAACTGGGATAAACAACCCCGAACTGGGATAAATCACTGCTGCCCTGCTCTGCCTGGGACCAAAGTGGGATAAAACACCCCGAAACAGGATAAATCACCCCAAACCAGGATAAATCACCCTGAACCGGGTTAAGTCACCGCTCCCTCCCCGCGCAGCCACCTCGGAGCGTGCGCAATAACCTCGGCCTCCCCGGGGTGCTGTGAGCTTTAATTGCTTGCAGACGGCCCCGAGCTCCTCCAAGATGTGCAGAAGAGCAAAGGAATATTAATGCCCCGGCCCGGCACACACACATTTCCCATCGTTATCCATCCTGCCCGGCTGGACTGCTTCCCAGCATTTTGCTCCGATGGTTTTGCCTCGTTTAATCCATTTTAATTACCTCGCGCTGATTGCTTTTGCCCTTTGTTTAAAACATTTCAGATTCTTAATTGCAGCCCTGGCCTCTCCCATCAGTTGTTGTCGGGGCTGGTTCTTATCAGCCGGGCTGGGTTTGTTTTCCAGGCTCTCGGGGACAGGGGAGCCAGGCACTGGTGGGATGGGGAGGGAGGCGCTGAAACCCCACTCCGGGTCATGTTTATTTGTTTGCTTTCCCGGTGCAGGAACTGGGCAGGTTTTCACAGCTTCTCCAGGAAAGGGGCCACCCATTCTGTGGTCTGCACTTTGCTAACAGATCATTTCAGGCCTGAAAGTAAACAGGCGATTTTGGGCCGCCTCCCGTGCTAAATGAGCGGTTCCCGGGGCTGTTTTTGGGGGCGGCTGCAGCGGTGAAGCAGCCCGGGACCTCGCCTGAACCTCGCAGGGTTCAGCCCGGGGTGGGTTCTGGGATGCTCCAAAGCCCAGGCTCAGAAGGAAAGAACCCAAATTCCAGCAGGAACCCAAATTCCACTCAGAATCAGCACCAAAAAACAGCTTGAAAGCTGAGGATGGAAATATGAACCCCAGCAAGGCAGGTGGACACACGCAGAGCCCAGACTGGGCACCCACAGCCCAAACTGGGCACCCACCCACGGTGACAGCCCCGTGCCAGGCGTGTGCCCGCAGCTCCTGGCTGGGTGTGGCACTTGTCCCTGTGCCTTGGGGACGGCCGTGCCAGGCCCACCCTGCGTCCCTGTGTCCTGGCACGACCCACAGCCACTGCCAGGGCCACCAGGAGAACCCGCAGTGGGTCAGGACACGCAGGGGTGCTGTCACAGCAGGACCTGGCCGGCTGCCACAGCATCCCGAAGCGGATGGGACATAAAGGCCGCCCCAGAGGGAATCAGGGATGTCTGAGCGGAGCCTAAACCCATCTCAGGCGTTTTCTGAGCCGCCTTTCCCTTGGCTGAGGAGCGTGGGGCCCTTTGTCCTTTGTGCTGTGCCACCCTCGGCCTCCCCACCTGGCTCTGCCCCAGCTCTTGCCATTCCTCTACTGCCTCTCCCTCGCACTCCCTCCTCACCCTCTGTGCCCCCAGCTCCAGCCCTGACTCTCCCCGCGCCCCAGCTGCCACGCTGTGCTTATTCTGCCACCTTTGGGGCTCCTCCCCCGGCGTGCCCAAGGCGGGGCGGGCACCTGGCACATGCCGAGGTGCCACCGCGGCTCCGTCCGTGCGGATGAATTCCCTGCCTTTCCCTCCCCACCTTCACCTCCCCACCTCCTCCCCCGCTCGGCTGATGCTGTTCCCTCCCCGGCGGCCGTGCCGCGGTCCCGGGGGCGCGGCTGAGCCGCCCGTCACCCCCCGAGGAGCAGGGACCCATCGCAGCCACTGGCACTCGCCTCCTGCAGCGGGGGTTTCGCTCCTCGCTGGGGACGGGCGTGCGGGGAACAGAACGGTTCTGCCTCGCGTTTAACGACCCGCTGACAGCCAAGATCGAGTAGGCAGAAATCTCAGTTCTGGAGTCTCTCCAGGTTTTGGGGGTTTTTTTTGGTTTTTTTTTTTAAATCCACGGGAGCCCGAAGCCTTTCAGCATTTGGGAAAGGAGCAACAGGAAACGAGGCAGGGGGAATTTTAGGAGCTGTTGAGATGGCTGCGGTGTTTTACATTCCCAGAACTCAGCAGGCAGGCAGCTGCCTGGCCCATTAATCCTCCCCGAGCTCCCCTCCTGCCCCACAAACGCATTCCCGATGTGCCCGTGGAACCCGCGAGGCACGATCCCGTCCCGCACAGGGAGAACGGGGAAGCGCCGGCAGCTGAGGCACATCCCGGACCTGCTGCACCGCCCGCCGCCGGCTCCAGGGCTCCCAGCTCCCAGCTGGATTCCCCGTGGCAGCGGGCTGGGAGGAACAGCTTGGAGGGAGAGGCGGATTTTTCCGCAGGAAGGCTGAGGAAAGCCTCCCCGGCGGGGCCGCGCTCAGCTGGCTGCGCTGCCACATCCGTGTTTTCCTTCCTCCTTGGCCCAGCTGCCGGAGCTGCTCTCCAGACACCCCCCGAGCACTCTCGGGGCTGTCTCCCTGCCCCGTGCAAAAGCTGGGAGCATCCCACGTCTCCAGGAAAGTTCTGGAGCTCAGGACCCCTCCAGAGGCCGTCTGGATGGAGGAGCAGCAGCCAGGGGAGCTGCTCCAGCTCCGGGGAAGTTCCTTTGGGGTCAGGGTCAGGCCCCTCAGCGGGGCTGTGTGAAGGAAGCCACGGCATTAATTAGAGGAGCTGTGTGGCTGCCGGAGCGTGCCAGGAGCACAGCCCCGGCCCTGGAACCTCGCAGCGGGCTCGGCTGGAAAAACCTTGGCATCCAGAGGTGACCACTGCAGCCTGGCACGGGCTCAGCAGAAAATCCCCGCTGGCTGCTCCCTCCCTACCTGCTGAAGGAAATCTGGCCAGGAGAAAAAGCCAAAACCTCCTCCCTTTTCCACGCTCCGGTCCCATGCCGGCCCCCGCCTCCCCCACCGCACCAGGGAGCGAGGCAGAGGCCAGAATTCCTCCCCCAAAACGCAGCTGGAGAGCAGCCACGGAGCTGCACACAAAGGGGAAGAGGAGGCTAAAACAAACAGGCACGCACAGGGCGCGCACACGCACGGACACACACGCGGGGTGCCGGGGGGACGGAGCGGGGGGAGAAGCGGTGGGACGGTGGCTGGGTGGTGAGGAAAAATTTCATGCTGGCCTCTTTAAAGGTGTGTTATTTGTTCAAGGCTGTCCAAACATTTGTGGAGCGCTGGCAGGCCCGGAATGTGTGCGAGAGCTCCGGCAGCGTGGCTGAGGCGTGGGAAAGCTCTGCTCTCCTCAACCTTTACAGGCTTGTTCCCCCTCAGGCAGGGATTCAATAAAACCCGCGCCAGAGATTTATTGAGCTGATAATGACAGCTCCAGTCAGCAGGCAGACACCAGCAGGGCCCGCGAGAGGGGGAGAGGGACTCCCAAGTCGCTGAGGAGGGAGCGGAGATCCCAGAGCCTTTCTGGGATGGGGCTCGGGGTGGGCTGGGGGCTGCACCTCGCTTATCCCAAATGGTTGAGGAGGGACCAGAGGTCCCAGGACAGGGCTGGGGGCTGCACCTCGGCTCCCAGCAAGGGGCAGAGCCAGATTCCAGCCCCTGTCACGCTGCCAGGCGGGCAGAGGCCGTTCCTGGCAGCTGCTCCTGCAGCACTCCCCACTGTGGGAATCGCTGCTGTCCTCGGCCCCGGCCCGGCGGGGTCACGGCTGTGCCGTGGGCCGGGCTGGGCGCCTGCCCGGGGGTCAGCGTGTCCTGGCCGGGCTCTGGGGGCCGTGCCCCGCTGGCCCCAGGCCACCTGCAGGGCTTGCTTCACCTCCCGCTCTGCCACCGCCCCGGCAGCGCCGAGCCCGGGGTGATTCCCCTTCCCGGCAAAGGCTGAGCCGAGAGGGGCAGCGAAGGCTCCCAGCCCGAGCTGCTCCCGGTGCTGGAGGCGCTGGAAGAAGTTCTGCTCGTCCTGGACAGGCTGGGCAGGGTTTTACACAGGTCTGGGCCACACAGCCCAGCCTGGGCTGCTCAGGGACACAGAAAATGCCCCGGGACAGAGCCCCGTGTCCCACCCAGGCCACTGAGCCACCACTGCTGCCTTCCCTGCTGCTGCCAGAGGCACCTGGTGATCCTGGAGGTCTTTTCCAGCTCTCAGGATTCTTCAGCACGACCCTGGCAGATGAAAGCAGAGGAAGCCCAGCAGTCCCTGTCCCCTCCCTGCTGCTTTCTGGCCGCTCTGGAGTTAAACCCCACAAACACACCTGTGGTTATCAATCCCTTTTCCCACTGGGAAATGCTTGAGATAGAAAGGAAGTGACTCACCCCGCAGCAGGGCCAGGAACCAACCCCGCTGACCCCCTGCCCGTGATAACCCCGGGCTTTGCGTGCCTGCAAACAGCCCTGGCATCCGTGCACGGCACCGAAACCCCCTCCTGGCAGCCCCGGCTGGCTCCACACCAGTTTTCCTGGGCTGCAAACCCATTCCACGGCCCCTTCGCGCATTACCTCGGGATGGGGGAGGGAATTTTTGCTGTTTTAACAGAAAAGCTCCAAGGAAAATCCTTCCCGAGGTAACTCCCAGCCGTGCCAGGGACACGGAGGCACCTCTGAGCCTTGGCATGGGCTGGCTGGAGGCAGCAGAGGCGCAGAGCAGCGTGGCCAGGGAGCAGAGCTGGATGAAAGGGCCCTGGCCTCGCCGCTCTCATTTAATTATTCCCGTCTGCGCTCTCTCCGGCACCGGGAACTTGGCAGCTCCCTGCCTGCACGAACAGGGAGCTTTCCCCAGAGTGAGAGCGCTCTGCAGGGCTGCAGGGGCTGCCTTCAGCCTCACACCCCGAGCTGCCAGGCTCTCCCCAGCCCTGGGTTAGATCCCAGCAGGATCCGATGCTCCTCCGTGCCGCCTGGCGCGGGGAGGGCGTGCCGGGGGCGTTGGGGCTCTGCAGGGCCCTCGTGGATCCAGCAGCCCTCTGCAATTTGGCTGTCAGCAGCCAGGGCAGCTGGTTCTATAATAAACACCCGGGGATAGGTTTTCAAAGAGCTGCCTGCCTCGGGTGGGTGTGATTTGTAACAGAGAGCAAATTCGAGTGTCTGGAGCGCTGCCTCCCCTGCCTCGCACTTGGCTCCAGCGTTTGGGCTCGGGATGTGGCAGGAGCTGCTCCTCCGGCGGTTCCAGCCCTGGCTGTGCTGTTTGGTGTCTTCAGGGCTGCACTTCCAGGTGATTTCCCAGCTGGATCTTTGCTTTTAGACGGGAACAATCCCAGTTTTAGCCTTCACCCCCTCCCCTGAGCCCCAGGATTGATCCTGTGCGGCAGCCGTGGGTTTGCCTGTAATTAGGGGCATATTTTGTCCTGCCCTGCTCCTGCCTGGCCCCTGAGAGCCCCCCAGCCTCGCTTGGCTTGGGAGAGCAGCCTCTCCATCCTCTCCACCCTCTCCATCCTCTCCATCCTCTTCACCCTCTCCAAAGGGCTCTGGCTCTGCCTCTCTGCCTGTGGCACCCTCAGCTCTCGGGTGCTGGTTCAGTGAGGTGCCTCTGATCCCCAGAGAAAGGGCAAGGCAGGCAGGATTCCAGCTGCTGGGCAATCCCACAGGAGCCTGGGATGTATTCCAGCCGCTCCAGCTTGCAGGGGAACAGGGAGGCCAACTCTGAATTCACTGGCAATGTGCAGAGTTGCTCTGCACCAGAGTTTGAGGAGGTGCTCAAAGATTGCCCATTCCCATCCAGATTTGCCCACTCCCACCCAGATTTGCCCATTCCCATCCAGATTTGCCCACTCCCACCCAGATTCCCCATGGAGAAGGGACAGGGTTTGGATAGAGTGAGAAGAGCTGGTTCAGGTCCGCAGGGTGAGAACACCCCACGAGCGGCACTGACCAGGGGACAGCAGGGGGGACACAGGACCCGTGAGTGGCACCCACACCGTGAATGTCCCCCCACTCCCAGCAGGGGAAGGGGCAGGAGCAGCTCAGAGTCCTCTCCTTTGTCCTTTTCTTCCTGCCTGGATCCTGATCCAGACCCCAGCCCTGCTCCGGTCCAGCTGGTGGCTCCGGGACACCCAGCTCACATCCCACGGCTGCTGCCCAGGCTCAGGGCACCCTGTCCAGCTGCTCCCCGAGCCAGGAGCTCTTTTAGGGCTGGGCTTTGCCCGAGGAGAGCTCCCAGCTGTGTCCCAGAGCGTTCCAGGGCTGGCTGAGCCCACACGTGCGGCGGCTGCCGGGTCACAGAGCCCCCTTTGATTCCCAGCAGAGCCACCAGGAGCTGCCCTGAGAAACCCCTGCCCCTGTCCCCAGATCCTGCCTGGCACGGGCGTCCCCAGCGGGGCAGCCCCTCCCTGGGTGGCAGGTATGGGATCAATCTGGCGCTCCGGGAGAGCCCACAGAGCGATCCCACACGTGTGCGCCGGCACGCAGCCCTTCCCGAGGCGCTGCCGGCTCCCCGGCAGCTGTTCCACATCTCCTTCCTCCTTTTCCGGGCTCTGCAGCCCCGCTCCGTGCTCTGCCAGATGTTCCCGCTCCCCCCGCCCGCTGCCGGCAGCAGAACTCGCTGGGGACGGGGCCGGTTTGGTTCGGAGCCGCTCCGGGACGGGAGGTGTGGAAACAGCGCCTTATCAGCTCCTTCCCCTGGGGACACCCCGGGCAATGCTGCCCTGAGCGGGACAGGGAGGCCCTCACGTGTTTTGAGCCCCGTCCCTTAGCAGCAGCAGCCTCCCGGCACGGCGGTGGCTTCACCCTGGAGCTGGGAGCAGAATCCGGCCGCTCCCGGCCCCGTGGAGCCGGGCAGGGACACGTAGGCAGGCTGGCAGCCAGGGCAGGGGCAGCCCTGCGTGGGAGAGGAGCGGTGCCACAGCTGAGGAGCCCGGGCGGGTGGCCCTGGCCCTCGCCGGGGACAAAGCTGTCCTTGTGCTGCTGCTGGGAACGGGCTGTCCCAGGGCAGGGACACACAGGGACGCTGTGACGGGAGCCACGAGCGTCGCCCGAGCCATTTAAAGCACCCGGGATTTACCCACTGAGGAAATCTGCTCGAAAAACTCAGCTGAGAGCTCCGATTCCCCCAGGGCTCGGCCTGGAAATGCTGCAGAAAAAGCACAAACAGCCCCAGGGTTCTACCTGGGGCCGTGGAGGGCTCACGGGGAGCCTCCTGCAGCCCCACTTCACCTTCCCTGTCCCCTGCTGCTCCTTCTGGGACACCCTTGCAGCCAAAATGAGGGGATCTGGCTGCAGGGACAGCTGAGGATTCTCAGCATTCCAGGATCTCCGGGTTTTTGTGGAATCACAGACAGGTTTGGGTCGGAAGGCAGCTTTAAATTCATCCCATTCCACCCCACAGACACCGTCCACCAGCCCAGGCTGCTCCAGCCTGGTCTGGGACACTCCCAGAGATGGGGCAGCCACAGCTTCCCTGGGAGATCCATTCCGGGGCCTCGCCACCCTCACGGGGAAGAATTTCATCCCAAAATCCCACCTAACCCTGCCCTCTGGCAGTGTGAAGCCGTTCTCCTTTGCCCAACCCATTTGCCCTGCGGCGAGACCCTGAGGGATTCGGGGGGCGAGGTTCAACTCCAGGACATCTGCAGGTGACGGAGGAGCCAGACGTGGCTTCCCGAGGGAAAACCGGGAGCAGGGAGCAGGAGAGGTGAGCCCGACTCCGAGGCATCCACCCAAGGGCTGGGCGCTGCAATTAGCGGGCGGCGCTAATTCCCTGTAATCAGCCGTGCCACGAGGCCGGGCCTCGGAGGGTTCACCGGGGGTGGCGGTGACACCCAGGGCCGTGTCTGTCACCACCTCTGGGTGCTGTCACAGCTCCCCACACCCGGCACAGCTCCAGCCAGCCCGGCAGCTCCCGGGAATTCGCGGGGATGGATCGGGGCAGTGCCCTGCACGCAGCCGCGGCCTCGGGGAGTCAGGGCATGAGGCTGGAAAAGACCCCCAGGATCACCGAGTACCCCCGCGGCCACTAAAGCAGCTGGTGAAGTGCCACATCCGCTCGTTTTGGGGGCATTTCCAGGGATGGAGACCCCACCCCTTCCCTGGGACGCTGTCCCAGCGCTCCCCCCTTGCTGTGGGGCCGGCCCGGGGCCGGGGCTGTGTCCGGCTGAGCGCAGAGGGCTCGGCACTGAGAGGGAAGGGGAAGGATCGTGGTGTTCCCTGCACCTTTTCGCAGGAGGAAACATTTCACGGAGCTCTCGAATCGAGGTCAGGACGGAGCCGAATCCCAGGTGACCACACAGACTTGGGAAAACCCTGCAGGTTCATCCCGAGCACCCTGTACCGCTCCTCCTGCTGCTCCAGAACGCACAGCCCCAGCGCCCTCCCGGGCCCGGCTCCCCTCGGGAGCTCGGCATGGGGAAGCGGGCAGGGGAAGCAGCAGGGAGAGGCAGGGGAAGCAGCAGGGAGAGGCCGGGCTCAGCCCCGTGGGGGCCGTTTCCGTGTCAGGGAGTTCGCGTCCGGAGGAGGGCAAAGCCCTGCGCGCTCCTGCCCTGCCGCACGCTGCCCCTGCCTGACTTCCTCGTGTGCCTCGCTGCGTGTGAGGCGTCGCCTTTGGCACCCAGGAGGGTGTTTACGCTTTTCCACGCAGGGTAGCACCGCCGGAGAGGAATCTGGCTTGGGGAAAAAAAAAGGGGGGAAAAAATGGAGCAAACCCCAAACTGCAGCTGGAAAAATACTGCGAGTTCCAGGGTGGCCAAGATCAACAGCAAGGACAGGCTGCTGCTCTCTGAGGGGGATGGGGATGGGGTTGGCTGTCCTCCTTCTGATTTGGGATGAAAACAGTGCCAGGAGGAGGCTGACGGGTGCCTGGCCCTCAGGACACTTCGCTCTGGGGCCAGGGGGACACTCCTGGAGTCCTTGCAGAGAGCTGGGAGACACTGGCAGAGCTCCTGAAGGGGTTAAACTCCAGATTCCTTCTGTTCCCTCAGTGTGAGAGCAGCAAAAACCCTTTGGAAGACGGGACCATCCCATGGGGGCCGGGGGCTGTGCCTCAGCGCTGTCCCAGAGCCGGGCAGGGGTGACACGGGGGTGCTCTGGATGCTGCTCCCACCCCTCGCAGCCTTTCACAGCTCATTTGTGGCTCCGGGAAGGACTTCTGGGGCCCCGGTGCGGCAAGAGGGAGGGGAGGCTTTTTTTGGGGGGTGCTGTCAGTTTTCCTTAAGTCTTCGAGCGGTGTCACCCTGATGGAGGGAGGAATCACCGGTCCTTCCCCCTGCCCTGTCTCTGTCAATTGTCTCCAGGACTTCCCTCTCTCGCCCACCTTTCCAGTCCAGCTCTTTTTTCACTCTCGGTTGCCTTATTGGCATGACACGGTCGGCGAGCATTGCCAAAGTTAATTTGTCAAGTGGCCCTCCCCGGAGCGGCTCTACTCGGCACAATTGCTCCCCAAAGGCTCCCGGGCGCTCCGGCCACGGCTGAGCGCTGGGGTTTAATGTCCTCATTAAACACCGATGAGTGACCGCCCCACCCCTCGCTGGTGGCAGCCCGGGGGTGGCAGAGCCCGCAGCCTCTCCTGCGGCCCCAGGGAAGCGCTGGGATTGCAGGCACCCATCCAGAACGAGGAAAACCCCCGGCCCGCAGAGCAGGGACAATGCAGACACAGAAACGATGATTCCTCTCCTTTTCCTCTCGTGCAGGGAGCTCAGGGAATTGCCCAGTCGGCTCCAGAGCTCGGGATTAAACCCCCTCCTCTGCAGGGACTAAACCGCAAAACCGGTTCTCCTGCCAAGGCGTAAATCCCGGCTCTGCCGGGCCTGCCCATGGAATTTGCTCCACTGAGGATGCCCCGGGCTCTTGCAGGACTCGGAGAGCTCCGTCCCTGGCTGGGCAGTTCCTCCTCTGCTTCCAGAGGGATGTAACTGGTGAAACTGGAGAGGAGCTGTTCACAGGGGCACGAGGTGACGGAACAAGGGGGAATGGTCAGAGTTTAGATGGGATATTGGGAAGGAATTCCTGCCTGGGAGGGTGGGGAGGCCCTGGCACAGACTATTCCATGGATTCCCCATCCCTGGAAGTGTCCAAGGCCAGGTCGGAGCAATCTGGGCCAGTGGGAGGTGTCCCTGCCCACGGCAGGGGGTGGAAGGAGATGGGATTTAAGGTCTCATCCACGATTCCCTGATCCACGTCAGCCCCAGAGCCGCTGCATTTCTGCCCCAGCTGCTCACCCCGGGCACTTTGGGATCGTGGCAGAGGAGAGCCCCGCGCGTGCTGACAGCACCTTAATTCTGCTTTCCTGACGCCTCCCGGGCAGGGAAGGGCTGGGCTGGCATCCACACCCAAATTCCCCCCAGCAGAGCCCAATCCCCAGCCCGACTGGGCCGAGGGGAGCGACTGCTCTGCTCTGAGCCGGCAGCACGGGCCGGGCGGGTTATTTGAGCTCAGCTCAGCTGGCAGCTGAGCCGGGCTCTGTGCCAGAGCCGGTGCCGCGGGGACAGCGCTGATGGGCAGCAGTGCCACGGCTCAGCTGGTGCGCGGTGACACTGAGAGCTGCGGGGCTCGCTCAGCCTCCCAGCCCTTCA
>VZRS01003377.1:14232-27919 GCA_013398055.1 Ifrita kowaldi | reverse complement strand
GGGATAAAATAAGTGAGAGTCGCTAGAATGTGGCTCTGGGGAAATGGCGGTGCTGCAGGGAAGTTTTGGGATGGTAGGACCCCATCCCTGGGGGGGAGGCCAAGGCCAGGTTGGATAGGGTTTGGAGCAACTCGCTCCAGTGGAAGGTGTCCCTGCCCATAACAGGGGGGGGAACGAGATGATAACCTTAAGGTCCCTTCTGACCCAAACCATTCTGTGATTCCATGATCAGCAGGAAATTCTTCCCTGTGAGGGTGGTGAGGCCCTGGCACAGCTTCCCTGGAAGTGTTTCATGGAGCAACCCGGTCTAGTAGAAGGTGTCCCTGTGCGTGGCAGGGGGTGGAATGATGATAACTTTAATGTCCCCTCCAACCTGGACCATTCCATGCCATCCCATGCCCGTGCCAGCCCGTGGACGCCAGCAGTTGCACAACGCCAAGTGATGATAATGGTTTGTGTGTACCTGCCAAGGCAGAGCTCTCCTGAAGGGCCGTGGTCACTTCCCTGCTGAGTGCTGAGCAAGTAGAGGCAGGCTCAGCTGATAAAAGGAGCATTTACCAAGATAAGGGAACAGCAGAGCTCCAGCACTGAACTGCTGCTATTGCCGGCAGAGCCCTGGCTGCTCCACCTCGGGAGGAATCCGAGGGCAGGAGGTGTTACATGAGAGCACAGAGAGGTTTTACATGGGCGATGGAGACAGGCTGTTTACGGCTCACCCCCATCTGAAGGTGTCTGTTGTTACCAGGAAGGATCCCAAGGGAAGTCAGAGCCTCAGAAAGATGCTAGCCATAAATGTAAGGTCTATAAAACCCCAAAATCTCCTCTACAAGCTGCCAGCAGCATCTCCAGTGTGAACACCACAGCACTGTACCAGTGACATGGGGCTTCCAAAGAACAGATGCTTGGGTTGTCCCACTCAACACGGTCTTCTCTGTGTTTGACATCCGAGCCTGCAGACCTGGTGATTATGCCCAGGATCATGGAATCCCAGAATGGTTTGGGTTGGAAGGGACCTTACATACAACTCATTCCAACCCCCTGCCATGGGCAGGACCTGCCCATCAATCTTGAGAGTCTCTGTGGTGCCGCAGCCCCGGCGCACCGTGGAGGAGAGGGCTTGGGACTGAGCATGGAGCTCTGAGGACCACGGGATCACAGCTCCGAGCTGTGACCTCTCACAGCAGAGCTGGTCTTTCCAACAGGCACTGAACAAATTCAGCAATAACCATCACAAGATTTGGGGGTGATGTGTTTGTCCCCTCCTGCAGCTCAGGGGACCGTAACCAGCCTCAGTAACGAGCCCTGGAGCAGACGGTTCGTTCTCTCTGTGCCCCCAAGACCCAAGCTGTTATTTTCCAAACAAAGGGTGAAAAAACACAGACAATTTTTCATCTGTCCCATCACTGACCCTTTGTCCAAGGCAACAGAAATAATTAGAGCTTGCTGCAGCCTTTTGCTAATGAAAAATGAGGTTTGGGGCCAACCTGCTCTGCATTTGAAGTTCAGGCTCTGAGAGTACGTGGACGGTTTCATGCCCGTGGATTGTCTGACTTCTGCATGCTCCTTCAGATATTTGGTACATTCCTGCAGTGGGTGGTGAGCCACAAATCAGGGTCAGAGGTAATCCCCAATTATTTAGCCCTTTTACTGTTCTCGTGCTTGCCAAACAATTCTCCATATCAGGATTTGCTCATGACCTTAAGGGATGTTGCCAAGGATTTAGGAGTCCCCCTAAAAGGAGGATCCAAATGAAGTTATTACATTCTTGGGCATCAAGTGAGATTGCTCGAGAGTTGAGTTACATTTTCCTGGGGATCAGTTTCCATAAGCAAGGGCTGATGCAATCATCAATTTGCCTTCTCGCTTGTGTTTGCTGAATTATTTCTACATGGAGGGCTCCTTTGCACCATACGATTCAGGCAGTAACAAAATGCTTAAAAAAGGCTGAATTCCCTCAAGCCATCCGTGGAGCAGCAGCTCTCCTGAGTGCTCCTCCAGCAGGGCTGGGAGTCACAGGACTGCGACAGCTCGCGCCCAAGGGGATTTGCAGTTATTTACAGAGGCACGAGAAGGTGAGAGTTTGGGGGCTGTTTTGGGGGTGGGCTGGGAATCCGAGACTCAGGATCTGCCCCTTCCCGGGACTGTCCCCTTCCGACCGCAGGGATTTGGGGGGAAACGTTCCAAAAATCCCTGGCACTGCTGTCTGATGGAAGCCTATGTGGGCAGCGCCGGGAGTTAACAGATGGGTTGTGGATTCGAGCTTACGATAAGGTTACTGAGGGTGGTTTTGTTTTAAAATGTCTCTTACTTAATATATCCATGAAGGCCAGGCATGTGCCTGTGGCCTGTAATCAAATCGCTGACTCTCCCTCTCTCCCATTTCCAGCAATCCCGGCTCGGGTTACTGGCACCGGAGGTGAAAGCTCAGCCCTGCCGAGGCTGGACGCGGGCGCGGTGCCGGGCGGGATGCGCTCAGCCCTCGGCATCCTCGGCCCCGAGCCTCCGGCAGGAACACCCCGTGCTTTCTGCTCAAGGAAAAGTTCCTGTGGGAGCCAAGCTGCCTCTGAGAGAGCTGGGGAGCGGGGTTCTCTCCTGTGCTCAGCAAACGTGACGGCTCCGCTCCCGAGCCCGGCAGCTCCGCAGCTGCCGCTCCCGCCTCCGGGATGGCCGGGACGCACCGGGTGGGCAGCAGGGTGCAGTCGGCCAGGGGGGACAGCAGCTCCATCCCCATGGGGTCTGTGGTCCTGCACAGCGTGGGCAGTGTGGGATGTACCCAGCCAGGAGCTCCCAGGAGACCCGCACGTCTCATTTCCCACCGCAGTGTCCGAGGAAGGCGCAGGAGAGCCCACACCCCTCAGCCGAAGGCCGGGTCCCAAGGGACACTGTGGGACATCGCAGCACAGGGTCTGAGGAGCGGTTTGACACCCACCAGAGCTCTGTCTCAGCCTCCTGGGACTTGCAAAAGCCCAATTTGGTGTGAAGCCGGGTGGTTTCAGCTGTGTGTGACTCTCGATAGCACAGCTGGCCGCGCTCGCTGCCGTGGAACCGTCAGGAGCCGTCACGAGTCAGAAGCCGAGATTTCATATTGCAAATATGTGCATCCATCGCTGCTCGATCGCATTGGTTTAGGCTGCCATGGGCTCTGCCTGGATAAAGCACTGGGAAAACACAGCAAGAGCTGTTGTCTCTGTGCCCTCCCTCCGGCACGACCCTGGAGCGCTGCCGGGCACGTGAGAGCTGCGGGAATGACGCTGGCATCGCTCAGCGAAACTCGCCCGAGGACTATTCAAATGAAAGCCATTCCCCTCTTTGAGCAGAGATGTTTGCCAGCACCCAGTGCAGCAGTGGGAGGAACATGTAGGTGGAAACTATTTGGAAGTGGCAGAATTTGTGGACATTAATAAGAGACTTTAGCCCACTTTGATAGTGTGTTTAATAAAACACGCCGGCTTCCCGGTGACATCCTGCCCTGCCAAGCCCCGGCAGCTCACGCTGTTTAACCAGTTCCCTCCCGGCTCTTGCACCATCTCGTGAGAAAGAACCCCGGGCGTGCACACCCGGCACACCCCGGGGCTGCCCAGGCCTCAGCTCTGTCTGCACACGGCCTAATCACGGAATCAGGGACTCACGGAATGGGCTGGCTTGGAAGGGACCTTGAAGTTATCCAGCTCCAACCCCCTGCCATGGGCAGGGACGCCCTCCACTATCCCAGGCTGCTCCAAGCCTCATCCAGCCTGGCCTTGGACACTTCTAGGGATGGGAGTCCACAACCCAGGAGCCATTTCAGAGGTGACATCCTGGCTGCTGCAGGGGCAGGGGACAGTGAGGGGTGACCCACAGTTTGGAGGGGCAGGGAGGATGAGGAATCACTTGTCCCGCTGCTGGCGTTGTCTGGTGGATGCTCTGCACAATGGGATCTGATCACATCCCTCCTCCTGCCTCACATCAAACAGTGAGTCAGCGCTGGAGCCCCATCAGATGTCTCTGCCTCAGCTTTCATATCAGGGAAGCAGAGAGGATGGCGCTCTGTGAGTATGCAAAGCAAGGAAAGCAGGGTGCCTTCAGATCTGCCACTTGGAAAATACCACGTTATTTATTTTCCACTGGCACCCACGTCCCCCGCAGGAATCAACACCACTGAGGCTCCAAGTCTGGGGAGATGTTGTTCTTTCGGGGGATGCAGGTAACAACAGCTACGGGGCCGAACTGCATCATGTCTGAGTCAAATATGAACAGAGAGAATATTCTGAACTTGCAAATTGAGTCAAAAAAATTACACACCCACCCGTAAAAATAATAATAAAATAAAGCTGAAATAGGCAGAAGAAGAGCCCGGGAGTGTGTTCCTCCTGCAGTTCATGTGAGGACATGGATGAGTTAAACCTTGACCTCTGAACTCTAGGCTTTGGGGCAAGGTCTGTGTGACCTCCCTGCTCGTGGGGTATGAGGCACCCAGGGGTCGGCTTGGGGGGACTCGGTTCAAGCAGCAAATGCCAGGGGTGAGCACAGGGGTGAGCAGAGGCTGCTCTTCAGGGCATGGGGCACAGGTGAGAGTGTGGCAAGTCAGTGTGGGGAGCTGGGGGCTGAAGTGCTGCCCAGGGAGGTGATGGACTCACCACCTCTGCAAGTGCTCAAGAGGTGTCTGGATGGGGGACATGGTTTAGGGGTGGTGGTGGTGCTGCTGGGGTGATGGTGGGACTGGATGATCTTGAAGATCTCTTCCAACCTTGCTGATTCTGTGGTTCCATGTGATTCTGGGAAGGGGCACACAGGGAACCCAAAGGACTTTGCCAGGATTCCACAGTCTCCTTGGCTGGAGACAAGGGAGAACAAGCCCTTGTGCTGCACGTGGCCTTCCTTAGCCCAGCCCAGTCTTTGTGTGATCCTCTGGGATCGGGCACCTGCTCGGAGGGCCCGGCTGGCCGAGGGCTGCAGTTGTCCAGATTAACCGGGGCTGCTTGAGGTGGGTGGGTGGCTGTGTTGGGAGAGGAAAAGGGATTCCTGGCACTCAAACTCATCAGGACTTAATGAACATTTGGCCCCTTGGAATAAATGGGGTGCAAAGAAAACGAAGGCAGAAGGGGAAGTGCAGGTGCACGAGGCCAGACAAGCCATACACATGAGATTGTTTCCTCGTCAGGCAGACTGAAAAAACCCTTGGCCAGGAATATCATTGAGCTCTGGGGCAGTCTGGAGCAGCCGTGGGAGAATGCAACCCATCATTTTCTAAATAAGAAGCCAAACCTCTGAATCCAGATCCACCTCCTCCCAAACTCCCGGTCTGATCCCATGTGCATCACGAGCCAGATGTGGCTTGGGCACTACTCCTGCTGCAAATTCAGCTGAAATAAGCACAAACAGGAATTAAATGGAATAGGAAATATTCATGGTGGATTTCTGCCTAATCAAGATTACACACAGTTCTGCTGACTGTGTTCCTCCAGCACAGAGCAGGACCCCTCCTCCTACGTTGCTTCTGGACCCCTCTGTGCCACACAGAGCCCTGATTCCAGCCCCTAAAACAGCACCTGGAGGGGAACGTGCCCGTGTTTAGGTAGAAAACACAGCCCACCAGGACAGAGAGAAAGGCAAAGGACACCCAAGGCATCCCTACGAGGAGCAGTGTTTGACAGGAATGTCTCTCATAGTGCCCTTCCCTCTGTATCAGCAGGGATCTGGCTGAGAAGTCCTGGAGCAAACCACAACTGAGGGTGTTGCTGTCTTCCCCAAATACTTTCTCTAATGAGGTTTTTAAATAGTTTTGCCCCGCCTACACTGGCAGCCAGAGCACTTTCATCTCCAGGTGAATGGGAACCGAGGTGGGACTCAGCTGTCTGCCGGGAGGATCATTTCCATACTGCAGCGAGGCGGGAGGCAGAGCAGGGAGAGCTCCGGCTCCTCTGGGAGCTGATCCCGGCGCAAATATTCACCTCGTGCATCAGTGTTTGAGATGCAAAGAGCGCTCGGGCGGTGTGGGTTGGCAGGACGGGGGAGCCTCTCGGTTCCACCCTGGGCCGATGAGAACGGCCGTGAGCCCGCAGGTACCCGCTGGAAAATGAGGTTTGTGAGCAGGACTCAATTTGTTACAACCTGCTCCGAGTAACCACACACCTCTCGTTCTTAGGTGGCAAAGATCACGTCTATCCTGGAGGCTTTTGGGTGGGTGTGGAAGTACTTTCCACAGAAACGCATCTCGCCCCCTTCTCCTCCCCTGCGCTGCTGCCGCCGGAGCGGCGCTGACGTCGCCGGGGAGGCGAGCGCTCGCCCACCCGCACCAGCCGAGGAGCAGCCCAGACTCCAAGAATCCCAGAATCGCTGAGGCTGGAAAAGGCCTCCAAGATCATCGAGTCCAAGCTGTGCCTGATCCCCACCTTGTCCCCAGCCCAGAGCTCTGAGTGCCACGTGCAGCCCTTCCTTGGGCACCTCCAGGGATGGGGACTCCAAACCTCCCTGGGCAGCCCCTGCTAAGGCCTGACCTCCCTTTCCATGGAGAAATTCCTCCTGAATTGAGGCCGTTCCCTCTCCTCCTGTCCCTGTTCCCTGGGAGCAGAGCCCGACCCCCCCCGGCTGCCCCCTCCTGTCAGGGAGTTGTGCAGAGCCACAAGGTCCCCCCTGAGCCTCCTTTGCTCCAGATTGGCCTCGTTCCTCTGCAGGGCTCTCTCCCACAGGGATCAGAAAATCACAGGATACCCTGAGCTGGAAGGGGCCCACAGGGATCATCGAGTTCAGCTGCTGGCTCTGCACGGGACACTCCAACCACCACATCAGAGTGGGCACCGCGCTGGCCTCACACACAGGGTGAGTGTGAGCTCCGAGAGGTCAGACAGGGCTCAGAGCTCTTCTTCTAAGGGAAAAGGAATCATTTCATCCTCAGATATTCACACGGGCTATACTGCAGTAGTCTGGGGAAATAGAAATGGCCACACAAGCTTATTACAGCTGTCCGTTCTGATTTTATAAACTGCACATCCCTATCATGGAAATAAAGCCCAGCCCTGGAGAGCTGTGAACATCTGCAGCTGCTGCCCAGATGTGGTTGCCCGGAGCCTGAGCAGAGGTTTCAGGGGAAAACCCCCATCTGCCTCGCACGAAATGCCAAAACAGAGGACAGAGGTTTCGCTTTGTAACCCTCGACCAAGGAGACATTAAGTGCCTTTGATCTCCAGATAGAAAAATGATCTTTTGATTTCAGATTATGAAAATGAGGAACCATCTGCTAAGAAACAGCTCCGGACCCACGTTTTATTGAGGCCAGATGGTGTCCAGGGTTCCTACGTATGAATTCAATTAGCTGCTTGTGTCTGCGTCAGTGAGTCTGGATCCACCCAGTCATGTTTTTGGAACAAATATTGTAATATTCCCATGGATCCTCCAGACAGTGGGAGGTGTTTCCTTCACTGTGAAGGTTTTGGGAAGTGGTGACTTTGTCTCATTTTCATCATTTTCATCCCTGCTCTACATTTCTAGTCCCTTGGTTCTCAAGGCTCAGAGCTTCCCCTGGATCTCTGAGCCAGCTGTGCTGAGTGAAGACATCCCTGATTCCAGTTTGCCCATCAGGGCTGAGGTTTCAGCCCCTGGGAACCTCTCCCATCCACCTCTCCTACACTGGGACTGAGTTTCAGCATTATTCGGAATATAACCAACATAAGCCAGAGCTGCTCCAGTCTCCTTTCCACGGTGCTTACCAGGGCTTTACTCAGGGTTTAGCTCTGCTGAGAGCGAGGTCCCTGATGCCAGTACCTTGCAGTCTGGAAGGGTGACACAACGGGAGGCCCTCCACAGGATGCAGAACGTGGGAATGAGCAGCTGCCTGACCAGCCACCAGCCCCAGCAGGGATGGATTTCCTGCCTGGACAGCCAGGCTCTGCAGATCCCAATTAGCTCCCCTCATCTTTCCAGTCTGATAATCTGGAAGTCCCTGGTTGGTTTTTATACAGGTGTGGCTTGGCACCACACGTTACCCTCAGCAAGCTGCACATTTGCACCAATTTCTGTCATTGCAGGGGTGGAAGGGGGAAAATCCTGCTGTGGGAATGGGCTGGGCCACAGCCCCAGGAGCAGCAGGCTGTGATTCGGGGCTGGAAGGATCTCACTCACAGCCCACACCTTCCTCTGCATCCTGGGAACTCACCAGCCTTGAAAAATGTTCCTGAGCAGGGAGTATCCCTGGCAAAGGGATGGCATTTGTTGGTTTCCCTGGTCTTTTTGGGGAGGGATGGGGCTGTCAAGCTCAATTGCTGTTTACAGACACAGGCTCTGGGCACAGGGTCTGCCACTGCCCGCGGTGATGTCCCTTGTTTCAGGGTTCCTCACCCGTGAGCTGTGTTTGACTCTGGTTTTCCATCACTGGGAATGCTGGGAGGTCCATCCCCTCTCTCCCTGCCTTTCCTGCCATGGAATCACGGTCTGTCCGGGCACGCTGTGGCTGCTGTGCCTGGGAATCCCCAGGGCACCTTTCCGGGCTGGCTCTGCTCCTCACCCTGCACGGCTGTGATTACAGCCCTATTACCAAATTAGAGGATTATAAACATAATAACGCACAGAGAAACTACTAATTTCCAATGATTCCTCCTTTTAAAAAGGAAATACAAGCCCTTTAGCAGATGGGGTTTGCAAAGAGCTCGGAAGGAGCAGCCATGAGGGAAGAGCTGCAGAGCAGAGGGATGAGAAAATGGAGCAGGTTCTCATTAGGGTGCAAGGTGTGTGATAATTACTTGAGGAAGCACAGGGAAGGCAGGGCTGGGTTCACCCTGGATCCCACAGCCTCTGCAGGCTCCTCGTGTGCAGCTGCTGCGGGCCTGGAACACGATTTCCCAGCTCTGCCCAACCCAAGCGTCCCTCGCTCCTTCCTTCCCAGGAATTCTCAGGAATCCGTACCTGCTCCCTCATGCCACTTGGGGTTTTTCCTTCCTGTTGGTGCTGAACTGCTTGATAGAGCTGTTATTGCTCCAAACCCAGGATTTTAGGCAGCTGGTTCAAGTTTGACACCCCTCAACATGGATTAGTCAGCTTTACACCGTACTCATCCCTCTGCTCATTCAGCCTCCATTGACAATCTCACCCCCACCAGATGTCCCAGTTTTCCAGCCTCACAGTTTGTGTTATTCCAAGGACCCACCAAAGCTCCTTGGATCTCTGGCAGGTCCTTTGGGATTCCCTTACAGCAGCAGGCAGCAGCTTTTGGGCTCCCAAACCTTGATGTAGAACCTTCCAGAAACACTGAATCCGCCCACCCGTCCCCATTTCCATCACACATTACCAACGTCACCCCTTGCAAACCACTTTGAGGAAGGTTAAGAGTTGGCTGGTTGAAGCCAAAGTTGTGACTAATATTTTTTGGGGAAAGTACTTTATGTCAAAACAAGTGAGAAGTGAAGCGGAGACATGTGGTACAGAGATGTGGGAAGGGATGGAGGGGCTTTTCGGTGCCAAATTTCCCTGTTCCCTGAAGGGAGAACCCAAGTTGCCTTATTTCTTAATGTGGAATGAGACAGAGAAGGAAAACAGAGAAGGAAAACTTCCTTCTTCACTTCTTTTAGATCCTTGCGTTTCTAGAAAGCTGCTGAATCACCCCCCTATGATACAGTGTCATGGAAAGGGTCCCCTGGCTCCCGACAGTGGCCTCAGGCCAAGCCCCTGCCGCGTTCCAGAGCTGCTGGAGCCCCTCAGTGTCACCCCCCGGCCCCTGCCCAGCGCAGGCCAGAGCCCCCAGCAATCCCTTTTCCTCACGGCCCCTTCCCACAGCCACAGCCTGCAGCTTTCAGGTTTTCCAAGCCTTTTTCCAGCCAGAGCAAGGTGTGCAGACACCTGGAAGGGCAGTCAGTGGGGTCTGGCCCCAGGGACAGCCGAGGCAGCCAGGTTCTCTCCTTACGAGGCAGCCGGACTCAGGTGTGTTTGTTACACGGAAACGCGTGGGCTCCGCGACTTTGGAAGTGAAATAACCAATTATTTTTAGTCATTTAGAGCAGCCAAGGGACTCAACCCTCAGAACTACTTTGCTTCCACAAGTTATTCAAACCCCGTGGAGCCACATATATTTGCTTATTAACGAAGCGCCTGTGCTGCCCGGGCCTGGTCCCGCCCTGCCGAGCCCGGCGCGCTGCGGAAGGAGGCCGAGCCCTCTGCACCCCGGTGCCTGCGGAGGCTCCGCTGCAGAGCTCATTTCCTATTGACATCCCCAAAAGGCCCCGTTCAGCAGCGGCGCTGCCCCTGCAGCCCGCGAGGTGCGCTGTGCAGGTGTGGGAGGCTGATTCACCCCGCGCCCACAGGTTATCTGCGTCCTGCGGCTCCCGGTGCTTCCCCGGCACAGGCAATTCCAAGCACACCCAAATAAAGTCCCAAATCAGTCCTGTCCTGCCTCACCCTCTTTCACAGCAGAGGGTTTGGACAGCTTCCATGTCTCTTTTTCTCTTCCTCCCGGAGGAAGTTCGCCTCGCGAGCAATTCCCCGTGAAGGCCTGAGCCAGAAGGTGGGACCGGGCTGCTGTCCCGCTCCCTGACCTCTCCTGATGGGAGCGACATTTCCGAGGCTCTCCTACACTCCAGACGGGCTTTCCTCTTCCCCACACACAGCAGCCCCTTCCCAGAGCAGCCCAAGTACCCTCATTAACCCCTCCTCTGCTCTCGGCTGCACAGCCCGCACAGGGGGAGCCCCAGCTGAGCCGGGGGGGATCAGTGGGGATCGTGACCCCACTGATAACTAAACGAGGCAGCCAGGAATGAGGAACTGCGCACGGAAACGGAACATCCCACCACATTCTCCTTTCAGCAAGCCTGTTGCAATAGGACAAGGGGGGGATGGTTTTAAACTTAAAACAGGAGAGATTCAGATAGGGTATCAGGAAGAAATTCCTCCCTGTGAGGGTGGGGAGGCCCTGGCACAGGGTACCCAGAGAAGCTGTGGCTGCCCCATCCCTGGAATTGTCCAAGGGCAGCTTGGAGGGGGCTTGGAGCAACCTGGGATAGTGGAAGGTGTCCCTGCTCATGGCAGGGAGGGGAATGGGATGGTTTTTAAGGTCCCTCCCAACCCAAACCACTCCACGACTCTATAAACAGCTGGCTGGAGCCTGTCAACTTTGGCTACTCTTTACAAACTCATCGGAAATACTAAAATACCCTGATTTTGGTTTGCCATCCCTTGGGAACAGTGGTATTGTTCCCAGCCAGCAGCCAGGAGCTGTCAGGATGCCCAGACCATGACATGACTGGCTGAATGCCCCTGACAACCCCAGTTTCACTGGAAATGATGGGGCTGGGCTGGACATCCGGGTGCTGTGGCTTTGCCAGGCTCCAGCCCTCTCGGTGCTAACGCACAGCAAAAAGCATGGGGACAGATAGTATAAAACCTGAGTGTTACCACTGCCAGCTCACCAGCAGCAGGACTCATTGCAGATAACCTTCAGGGACAGGGACCTGAGGAACAACCCTCCTGAGCAGAGGCTGCTCCATTAATCGCTTTGGCTGCCCCCAAACTGAGCGAGGTTTGAGGCTCCCTCCTCCATCCGAGACGCCGTGTCACACTGTGACTGGATACAGTGCTGAAATGCAGCTGCCGGAATTATGGAGGTGGAAGACCTTTATTTAGCCCAATCTTCCATCGTGAAACCTCCTCCAGACTTCCAGCAACCCCCTCCCAGAGCACTGAGTAACAGGACCAGCGCAGCTGCCTGCCGTGACCTCCCCCGAGCTGCCGAGCCTTGTGTATTTTGGATACCAAACTATTTCCATCAGAAAGTAACTTCCTCAGAAAGTTAGTGAGAGATCTTGGGGTTTATTTTTCTTATGGGATTTAAAAATACAGATAAATTCTATTTGTGTTTGCAAAGAAAATTCCACAACGTCCTTTAGCCATAAAGCAATTCGGGAGCCCGACCTGCCCTTGCTCCGGCGCTGTCACCTCTCCCCAGCGATGGCTGTCGTTTAGGCATCACTTAGCACCACTTACGAGCAAGACTCTGTGCTGTGCTGGAGTCACCACACCCACCACCACATCACACATCTGCACAGCCAACTTTCCAGAAAAATGAAATTAAAAAACCAACAACAACAAAAAAATCAACTCTTTTGGCGGCTTATTCCCACTACTCAAACGTTACTGATTTGGGGTGGAAATTCCCTGGCAGGAGCTTCTGTTTCCATCCTGTGTCTTGTTGGGAAATGTGGTGAGGAGGCTTTTGGGAGATGAGCTGGGGGTGCCAGAGCTGCAGCCTCCCCCTGGGCTCCCTCAGACCCCTCAGAGGTGACCCCAGCACGCTGGGCACCCACAGGGACGGTCGGTGGCTGCTGCTGAGCTGCAGGACACGGTGCTCCCTGATCTCCTGGACAGGGCTGCTCCCGGGCTCCACTGTAGGAGCAGTTCTGTGAAGAGGTGGGTGCACATGCACCCCTCGCCCTGCACACAGACACCCCTGCCAGAGCACACTGGGCTGGCAGGTGGAAGCCAGAGCCTCCATCCTTGGTGAGGAGAGCAGGGACACACACGGACCTGGCACTCCCACAGCAGCAATCTCCTCCAGCTCCCAGCCAAGGACAGGATGCAGTGGCCAAAAGAAGGCCTGACCTCCATCCCACACCCCAGGACAGCCATTTGGGGAACTTCTCCCAGCTGGCTCGGAGCTGGCCTTTAATCACACACAGCTTTCCCTGTGTGACAGAGCTGCCATGAGCCACGGTGATGCCACCAGGGCTGGCAGGAGGTGACAGACCCCTCACACCCCATGGGACATTGATGATCCACCACTGTCCTATCTTGCTTCTTTCCAACTGCAAGACATGGAAAACCCCTGGAGCCTGCCATGGCCATGCCCCGAGGGCAGCTGAGCAGCACAGCGGTGACTCAGGCCAGGGGCTTCCAGGTCAGCCTGGTCACAGGGCCCCAGCAGCCCCCCTGGCCCCGGGGGAGGTGGGATGGGGAAGGCACCGGGTCAGCTGGGCGCAGGGCACTGCTGGGCTGGATTCCAGCTGGGCTTTGGGAAGCAGTGCTCGTTCTCGTGTCTCTCACGAGGGCGTGTGGTGTGGCTGTACAGATATCAGACAGATCCGGCTGTCTGGATGCTCCACTCCCACAGCAAAACAGAAGGTTGTTCTTTACTTTTCTTGCTGGCTCTATCACACAATTGCCATATTTTATCTCCATGCACAGTTTCTGTATGGAATTCTCTGCTCTGGGACTCTTTAGGATGAAAAGCCCTGTGTAAGTTTAAAACTGTTTCTCACTGCCGTTGAAATTACCTAGAAATAATATAACTGATTCAGTTCTGGAACCTCAGCACGAGGCAGGATTTAATCTTTACTGTCCTTGGCCAAGCACATCCCTGTGCTCCCCAAGGTGTCTGAACACCTGCCCTGAAGTGACACCACGCTGGGGTTCTGCTCTGGGACTCACGACTGATGGCCCTTCACTGCTTGGCTAAAGTAAGGAAAGAAGGGAAATACTGAAATGAATAGAAGTAAACCCACAGCTTCGTTAGAACTGCTCTACCCTCTTCCATCAAAAATCTGATTTCTGCAGCCTGGCTGGCAATGCCTCATCACTTCAATGTCACATTATGGACCACGACACCCAGAAAACCACGGCAGTACAAATCTGTGCTGTTCCCTGCCTCCCTTCCCCAAGGCAAAGAATTAGGAATGGTGAAAACAAAATCATGGGACTGAAATAATAAGAATTAAAAAAAAAAAAAAAAAAA
>VZRS01003377.1:0-14210 GCA_013398055.1 Ifrita kowaldi | reverse complement strand
AAAAAAAAAGAAAAGAAAAAGAAAAAAAAAGGAATCACAAGACCAGTGGTTTGGAGCCGGGTGGTGCAGGGAGGGAGCCCACAGCCAAGCAGGGACCTCTGCTCAGGCTCCCACCACCTGGACACCCCACACAGAACCTTTCAGCTGGGATTTCTCCCTCCTTTATGCCTTTTTCCAGCTCCTCAAGTCTACACCTGAAAAGAAGGCATGGAGGAGCCAAGCTGATTTACTGAGTTTTATCCTTTTTTTCCCCTATAAGGAAACGTTCTTTTTTTCCCCCATGAACATTTCAAACCCTGCACATTTTGGGGATGAAAGCTCCTCTGTGTGTCTACTGCTAAAGAGGGACTTTGACTTCCCACCTGCCACTCTGGGACTGATGCAAGCAGGAGCGCGAGCAAGCTGACTCCCATTTCCCGGGAGACAGATCAGCCAGATTTAGGAAAAACTGAGCAGTCTCCTGTGCCAGGACCCATGGCAGATGCTGGGGGAACGGCAGGGATGGAGCTCAGAGACTGTGCTCGTTGCCAGGGATGCAGCACAGGCTGTGCTCTGCTCTCCTGGGGACCCCTTCGGGCTCTGCACCCAAATACCTGAGCCGGGTCCCCTCACCTGGGTCTGTGTGGGAGGAGGGGTGATGACCACACCTGGAAGTCCTGTAACTGCCCAGTGGCTGAGGAGGGACCCTGCACGTCAGAGGGGACGCTCAGCCAGGCGTGTTGTCCCCTTCCCACCATGGCTGGAGGCAGGGAGAGGGACAGGGTGACACTTCCAGCCCAAGCAGCCCCCGGCAGGAGGTGAGGCCACCTCTGTGCTCTGCATGCGTGCAGGACCCCAGCACCCCACACACACTGGCACACGTGCACAGCCACGGCTCCCTGGGCATTCCACATTCCTGAATCAGGAACGGTGGTTCTGGGACCTTCAGGAGAGAGAAACTACTTTCACTCGAGTGTGCAGGGTTTGATGGTG
Source organism: Ifrita kowaldi (assembly GCA_013398055.1). Lineage (NCBI taxonomy): Eukaryota > Metazoa > Chordata > Aves > Passeriformes > Cinclosomatidae > Ifrita > Ifrita kowaldi. Next base: position 13,238 of record VZRS01003377.1, on the reverse strand, counting down.
AGATGAGCCCCCTGCCAGTGCCCTCTTACTTGGGAGGCATGTGGAGACTGACTGTTGACTCCTAATTCATCTCCCTCCATTCCTCCTCATCCTCCATCCCGAGGGCCTTTTTCCCAAACTTCAGCCCAAGGCCACTAAATGTTCTTTGGCTCCATCACAGCAGAGTTCATCACCTAAATTATTTTGCTAAATCCCTTGAGTTGTTACTACCCAACAAGCCCAGCACAAAGACCCCCAAATACGCTGTGGCAGAAGGCAACCTGCACATTCCCAGAGTGCCTGTGCCTACAGAGGTGTCAGGACTCCTCACTCTTGTTGGCAAATCCAACTCTGCAGTAACCCACATCGCCTGACTCCCGGTCTTGTGCCTGGGTCACAAGATGATCTTTCTCTCTGCAAGAGCACCGGGAGCGAGGGATGAAACATCCCTTGTATTGCCCAACACCTCCCCCACGGACGTGCTCCACTCAGACCTTGGGATGTGGCTGAGAGCCAGGACCCGGCACAGCAGGGACACAATTCCCAGGCAGCTCAGAGCCTCCAAGGGTTTCCACTCCCACCTTGGTAATCCCCGATTTTTACAGCATGGATTTGGGACTGAGGTGAACCTCAGGCAGGCAAGTCTGCATCATGAGCAATACCAGCTTTGGCCATGGGAATCTTGTTTTAGGGGAAAAAACTGAGATAACACCCTGGAAATTAAACACAACTTTCTGTATTCCCTCTTTTTCTTCTCCTGAGGCCAGGGAGGCCCCACTGCATTCTGAACAAATACAAATGCAATAAAACAAATTCATTTACATGGAAACTGGCCCCAGCCCACGGTAATGATTCAATATCAAGAGAAATTTTACTCAGTGGAGCATCTTTATAAACTGAAATCCTGTGAATTCATCTCTTCAGGATATCCCCATTTCCAACCCCACCCCAGAGCTCACTCGGGTCCTTTCCATCAGCTGCACTGGAATTTGGATCAGATCAGCTAAGCAGAATGGGGACTCAACCTGCAAACTGCAGCAGACCAGTCAGCCCTGGGTCCTTAGGGGTACTGAGGCCAAACTGGCGCCAAACTGGTGAGAACTGGGGAGCCCAGCCCTGCTGTCCCTCCTCCGTGGATGCTATTGCTGGCACTGCACAGCAGCACGAGCTCTGCTCTGCATGGACCAGAGATGCTCAGGGTTTTCAGGTGCCACAGACAGACCTGCTCCTGCTTTGGTTCTGATTCCTAAACTGTCCCAAGATAAAATAATGATCTATAGATGAAGCAATGATCCACAGAGCAGAAGCAAAGCGAAGGACTGTGCTGGTGGTGCTGATGCTCTGGGTCAGGTACTTGCTGTGCCTGTATTTACACGCTTTGGGGAGTCATTCCCTGTCTTGCAGAACTGCTTTCATTCAGTGCTAATATTTCTTAGGCTTCCTGGAGCTTTACTCCACATTCTTTCTCATTAGTGAAGTGACTTTTTCTTTCTGTAATTAATAATGGCCCTCTCCAGAAGCAGATAATTTGAAAATATAAATGTTTTATTGATCACATTTTTACTGATCCAAACTGGACTGTCTCCTGAGGAGACAGACACCATGGCTTCGCATTACCCTGCTCTCTCCTCCTTGTCTTGACCCATTTTCCCCTCTCTTTCCAATGGAATGAAATCCTGTAACTAACCTTTAAGGCTTCCTTAGGCTTTATTTTGTTCCTATTAACCTTCTGCTTCTCTGGATAATTCTGCAGCCAAGAGTAGGTGTGACTCCCACGGCACAAGTCTCGCTGTGCTGTTGACTCATGTGCTGTGCTCAGCCAGCTCCCGGGATGGGAGGCTTATGCAACGTAGCGAGGTCTCCCGGAGCATATGCTGCTCCTGGAGCTGTGAGATCCCGGCGTGTTCTCCTGCTGGATGTGCCCGTGGGACGCCACCAGCCCTGACTGTGCCCCGAGCACGCACACGGGGCCCCCGCACAGCCCTGCGGAGGGGATTTGGGCAGGTTCCCCCCCGCCTCCGGAGCTAAAAATCAAATATCTGCACAGAGCGGCTGCTGGGCTCTGGGTAGGGGTGGTTGTGCAGCTGCTGCCCGCCCTGGGCTCCGGGAGTTCCCAGCGAGGAGCCCTCCCTGGGTTTTTAAAGGGCACTCAGTTCTAAACAGAGATTATATAAAGTGAACTTAACAGACGGTCAGATTTGGCCTGGCATGTTGGGAGGGTTCTCACACAGATCTTTTTTTTTCAGGAGGGAAACTAGCAAGACATGTGGTGAAAAACACCCTATAGCTTGTAACTCCTGTCTCTGAGATCCAGCCATCTGTTCCCATGAACTTCAAGTGAGAAGCAGCCACCATTTTGAAGGCAGACACTTAAAAAAGTGAGAGGATCCAGCCCTCGATTCCTTGGGCAGAAAGCGGCTCTGCTGCCTGCCTGAAAGGGCAATGCACGAACTGCAAACCTCTCTGGGCGAGATCATCTTTCCCTGAGCAAAGGCTGAGCTAATGGCTATGAAAATAATAGAATCACAGGATGGTTTGAGTTGGAAGGAACCTTAAAGCTCATTTCATTTTCCATCCCTGTGCCATGGGCAGGGACACTTTCCACCATCCCAGATTGCTCCAAGCCCTGTCCAACCTGGCCTTGAACACTTCCAGGGATGAGGCATCCACAGCTTCTTTGAGAAATCTGTGCCAGGGTCTCACCGCCCTCACAGGAAAGAATTTCTTCCTAACATCTAACTTAATCTCCCCTCTTTTAGTTTAAAACCATTCCCTCTTGCCCTAGCACCACCTGTGTAAATTCCTGGTGCTTTGGCTGCGCAGGTCAGAGCAGCCCCTGCTTTCCCCTGCACGACTCGCTGCTGCCCAGCCCATAAACTCACCAGACTCATAAACACAAAAATAAAACCTCCTCAAAAGCCCTGCTGTGGAAAGGACAAACCCATCTCCTGCTGTGCAGCCCTCTCGGTTCTGGAGCCAGGATTTCCCAGAGGGAGCTGAAAACCCCAGGTTTGGGGTGAGGTGTCACCACGTCACTGCAGCTTTGCTGGAACTCCTGCTGGAAGGCGGCTGAAACATTAACCTGGGCTCGCCGTGGCACCTTTCCCAACAGGAGATGAAAGCCAGCAGCTGCTGATATGGAAAGCAACTGTTGGAGCCGCCGAGCACTGACACATGCGATCGCACGGAGCCACCGGCTCCTGCAAACGTGCTGCAGGAAATGACTAAACATTGAGTGCTTGTTATTGAGCAGGATTCCTGGAGACACGTAGGTGGTGTGGACAGCGTGGTATGTGCATTAAAGTGCAATTTAGGTCAGTGATTCTTTGAAAGGACCATTCTCCCTTTTTTCTCCCCCCTTTCTCCCTTCAGGGACGTTTGCTATTCAAAGATTAACTTTCCCAGTTCTTTTCCCCAAACAGTTCCCATCAGCTCTAAATAAAATTAAAAAGGGTGAAAAGGCAGTAAAAATTGCCCTGGTTTAATATTGAAATCTCTCTGCAATTTTTTTCTCATTTTAGCTGTTTTTAATGGTAAAACAGGATTCCAAAGGAGCTTTAGAGGGAACAGTGCGTGTTCAGACAAAACCAATCCTTTTTCACGAGGTGTCTGAGTCTCACTTTTTAACAGGTGAACCCAAACTGAGAGCCAGCCCTGGAGGGACTGGACAGATTCGGGCTGTGGGAAGTGGCAGCACAGCTCCAGCTCACGCTGGGGCGTGCCAGGGCTGTGATCCACGTTTTCCATGGACCCTCCGGTGCCCAGCGGTTCCTGAAGCATCTCCAAGAATGTGAGGCGGTGCCTCCAGCACTGCCCTGGCACCCAGAGACCTCATCAGGAAACACAAATCTTCTCCAAAAGCTGCTAAAAGCCGCACAAACCCATCCTTATATCATAGCTCATATTTGCATTATTGCACAGAAAGCCAGACTCCCACAGAGCCAAAGGCTCCCTGCCCTCCTCGGAGAGCCGGAGACCCAGGGGGATTAGGCTGCCGTGGAAAAGAGCTGGGCAGGGCGTTCACCTGCAGTGGGAGCAGAGCCACGAGACCCACAGCTTCCTCCCCACCACGGAGGGACTCTGACACTGTTCTCAGTGGGAATCAGAGAAATCCCAGCCTGGAATCAGTGGGAAATCTGCAGTGGGGCTGGGGCAGGGAGCTGGCTGTGCTGCAGGACTGGCCTCTAACACAGGCATCACTATAGAAAAGGTCTCCTTGCTAAAGAGAAATAAATTATTGATGGCAATGCAATTTCCTGCAGTGAGAAATTCCAAAGACCCTTTCCAAACAGGAATTAAACCTGGCAGAATACCGGTCTTCTCAGGCCACCTACTTTTTTTTTCCACCCAAGGACCAGCTAAACAAAATCCCAAGAAAAGCTCATTTGTATCCATTTAATTATTTAATCAATAGCTCTGCTTTCAAAGCTCCTCCTCACCCTCACTCCAGCAAAGCCTGGTGTCCCACAGATCCTTGGATATCCAGAGGACAGCAAAGAATTTTAGTGGGCAACTGTTGCGGGAGTTAAATTTAAACAAAATTCAATTAAAAAGGCATTAAATTAGAGAGACAGAGCAAGGGGAAACAACAGCTGGAAGCCTCGCCAAGCTGACACGAGCGTTTGGGTACTAAAAGTGGCTGTGAGGAGGGTGAGCACACCTCATGGCCAGGTTATCCCAATGTCCCTCCAAAAGCCCCAGGGGTCCTGCAGCTGCTAAGGGGGCAGCGAGCAGGACAGGCAGGAGGGTGTTGAGGGGATTGTCTCCTGGCCAGGACATCACCTCCAGCAGCCTCGTGCCCCAGGCATGAACCCGTCCCCTCCTGACCCAGCAGATCCCAACACCAGTTGAGTCATCCTGACATTTAACGGTGCCACTGGCCAGCTGCTGCTGCTGTCCGTGAACCAGGAGAGGGATCACAGCAAACCAGAAGTCCAGATCATTTTTAAAAGCATTTTCCTTGCTTTTGCCACTCTCTTCTCCAAGTGTTTCCCGCACGCGCTCGGAGTGAGGGAACGGCTGTGGCTGACTCCGAAGTGCTGCTAATGGTGGCCAGGCACTGCTTCTCTACCAGTGATCATTTCCTGGGAAACATTTCACAAGTCATTGGAAAACCTCTGCTGAATTTGAGACGTGTCTCTGGAGGCTCCCATCAGCGGGAATGCACATGCCCTTGGTTAGGGGGCCTGCAAGGGAGCTGGAGAGGGACTTTGGACAATGGCCTGGAGTGACAGGACCAGGGGGAATGGCCTTAAGATGAGTGAGGGCGGGGCTTGATTGGATATGGGGAACAATTCTTCATACTGAGGGTGGAGAGGCCCTGGCACAGACTGCCCAGAGAAGCTGTGGCTGCCCCATCCCAGGAAGTGTCCAAGGTCAGGGGGTGGGACAAGATAAGTTTTAAAACCAAACCATTCTATGATTCATTTCCAACCCAAACCATTCTGTGATTCTCTGGAGTTAGGAGGGGTCAGTCCCATGGAAAAGGGATTGCACAAGTCCCAGTTTCAGTGGAACTTCCTCATGACGATGGGAGGCAGAAACATGTTGGGTGTGCATCTCACAGGAGAGTCAAGGGGCATAAAAACCCAAAGTAAAATGCAAAAGGGCTCAAAATGACCCCTTTGATGATGCAAAACACTACACAGAACTGTCATTAGTTTTCTCTTATGTCCTTCCCCACCTTTCCCTTGTTTTGGTTTGCTCCTGATTCCCATTGCTCCTGAGGTTGGGACCAGACAGCGGCAACACCAACCTCCCATCAGCAAGCTTTGCTTTGGCCAATTTTCCAGCATTTACTGCCTCCCAAGGCCATTTGTTCTGAGGTATAAAGCCTTTTTTTTCTCCGGGAATTGATCTGGCAAAGCTTTCGGGACTGCTGCCAGGGAAAGAGTGTCCCTATTGCTCCTTCATTACCATCACAGCTACCGGGACCTCTGCTGCCTGTCTCAGGATCTTGGCTGCAGTTCCCGAGCCTGAACAATCTTTCCAAATGCAGGGAATTCCCTTTGGATAAAGGGACAGGGACCATCACAGGAAAGCTTTGACTGCCATTCCTCAAACATATTCCTTCATGCCCTTGCAGGGAGCTGCCAACACGGCTGGAGCCAGCCGGCACCTCCGGGCTGGCTCCAACCCAGTCCAGGACACAAACGTCAATGAAACCCCCAGTGCAGCTGCAGAAATCACTATGCAGCAAAATCAAAATATAGGAGATCTTCACTTTTTTTCTCTTAACCCACTTAAAGGCCTTACACAGCAAAAAAAGCATTACTGAAGAGAAAAACGATGTGCAAATACTGAGTATCATTAAAACAGGATCAACTCATACACACGTGGTAAGGAGAAGGAGCTCCAATATTCCTCCTCCTCTTAGGGGAGGGAGAAGCTGTGATCCTGCAGAGTTCCTGCTCCCGGCAGCTCCTGCCCCGGTTTCTGGATCAGAGGAGCAGCATCCCTCTCTCATCTGCTCTGTCACCACCCTGACCTTTCCCAATCCCCTCTCGGTATCTCACCAGTTACTGCCATATACTTTACTCTCCAGACACTCTGGAGCAGTTATTACTCACAGATGTAATTGCTTAGTGCTCCCTCAAGTCACAAACACAAGACATCAGAAGACATCTAAGAACACAGTTTCTCCAAGGCCCTGAAGCATGGAGACAAAGGATGGCTTTTCCCAGGAAAACTTAGGGCAAACCATAGCTATGATGTTTAAGCCATGAAGCCGTCTCAATTCCTTATTTTAAACAGGGATGACTTTGCATTAACAAAAACATTGCCCTTTTGCTAAAGACCTCTAGTTTGGGTTTCACAGAATCACACAATCATTCAGGTTGGAAAAGACCTCCAAGATCACCGAGCCCAAGCTTTAACCCTGGCTTTGGGAGCAGGGACGGTGCGGTGTGGAGCTCACGTGCTTCCCGATAACCACGCTTGACCACACGACTGAGCAGCACACATCCCACGCTGCCCATCGTCGCTCCTCGCTCCGCACACTGATCTCTGCTTTCATCTCCCAAACATAACATGGGTGGGATTTGTTTACACTGGGTGGAAGGATGTGCGAGAGCCAAGCCTGCGACCGCAAGTGTTAGAAACTGGCAGAAAGGGCAGCAGCTGTTATGATGCAAAAGTACATATTTGCCTGAAGACTCTGCCTAGGAAACCATCAGAGAAATCCAGACTGATTCATGCTCTGCACCCTCCCCAGATGACTTCCGAGAGTCACACCAGCCCTGCTGCCACAGCCGGAGCCGTGGTGGCTGCCCCAGGCCAGCTGCTGCCACCTGAGACACCAGGCTGGGACCACCCAACTGCCTCCTCTGCCGGTGCAACACATCAGATAGATTGCTCTTTAATCAGAGTTCTGAAGGAACATATTAAATGATGGTTTAACTGCAGCATCAACAGCTGAATCACAGCAGCTGAGCAAGCAACCAGTGCCAGACAGTCCCGGTGCCTGGGGAGCCCCAGGGGAGCACGTGAAACCAGGCAGGAATGCTCAAGGCTCCAGCACCTGCACTGCAGAATCCACCCAGCCACAGTCCCGTGGCAGGGCCAGGAGAGAAATGCCCATGTACTCCCTGTTTGCTACTGGGAGTAAAACACTCTGAGCCTCATCTGTGTGACTTGATGCAGAACAAACCTCCTTGTTCAAGGGACAAAAGTCAGGGAAGTGGGAGAAGAGACTCTTCAAGGCATGAAACCTTGGAAATGTGGGCTGAAGTTTATCAGAAGAAGACTCCACAAGTTAATTTACAATCTCTAAGCACCCCTCCCTCAGCCAGAGCTTCCAATTCACCCTCTTGAGGATGAGGAAAAGACAGAGAAATATTTCTCTGGGGGTTTTCTGAGGTTCCAATTCAGGTTTCTACATTTGCATGTGATATTAAATGAACACAACGTGCTGCCTGAAGAAGCTTTCACCATCATATGTCCTGGTTTTGGCTGGGGTGGAGTTTATTTTTTTTCCCAGTAGCTGATACAGGGCTGTGCTTTGGATTTAGGATAAGAGTAATGCTGATAACACACTGATGGCTTAGTTGTTGCTGAGCAGTGTTTGCATTAAGTCAAGGACTTTTCAGCTTCTCACCCCAAAATAACTTCCCCTGAAGAGTTCCTAAATATGACAACTATCACAGATTGATGGGGTGGCTCACATTTCCACCAATTGCCAAAGACTGGCAATTGTGGTTGCCACATCTCAACTCTCAGTGAAAGGTGGCTTTTCCCCTCACTAGCCATATATCCCAGTATTTCATTGCTAGGTGCTTTTCCTAATTCTATCCAGCAGGACTCTCAGACTAAGCACCAGTCCTAGATAAATCAGTACCAATCAGCAGTACCTTCCTCCACTTCCAGATGGCTTGACTTCTGCCTACAAGTCAGGACAGGAATCCTCAAGTGAAAAGGCCAATCCTTCAGGCTTTGGGATTTTAGGCAGCCCATCCTGGGATGGGACAGGCTTTTCCCTGCCAGGTGACACGGCTGCAGGTCACAGCCAGTGTGGTCAGACCTCAGCTCCTGGAGGGACAAACCCCTTCCTGGGGTAAAGGGACTGGTTACTGCAAAAAGGGAAAAAATGGGCTACGCTGCAGAGAAACAGCAGCAAACTCTCCCTGAATGTCCTTCTCAGAAATGAATGAAGATTCCTTGGGAATATGTGGTTTGAGTAAAACCTGCTCCAGGGTGACTTGCTGTGTTCTGCTGGTGGCAGAATGACCTGTGGAGCTCCATGTGTGACAGCAGCAGGGTGAGCAACACCATGCTGGAGCCAGAGGTGGATTTTATACCCATATGGTATTCCAAAGATATCCTCCTTCCCTTCAGGTCACAGAGTTTGGGGGAACTAGCTGCTATTTTTGGGGGGGTTGCAGCCTATTCTTTCCCCCCAGTGCTTATAACAAGACCTCTACTCCCAGTAACGCCACGAACTCCCTTACCCAGCCCCGAGCGAACATCTGAGCACATTGCTCAACCAGACCACAGGCAACAAAGCCATCAGCTGACAGTCCCAAACCCTCCAGCACAGCCCTTGGCGTGGGACAGGACAGGGCCAAACACCAGCCCACGGGCACATGAAGCCCTTGGCAGCTGCTCTGCCCTCCCTGTCTGGCGGAGTTTGCCCGTACAGCTCACACAGACCAGGGACCCCGTGCATGGGGAACCACCTCACCCACAGGAGGGCTGCAGCACCAGCTCTGCTGACAGAGGCCCTCAAGTCCAGAGGGGCTGAAAAGCTCTGGTTCTGTGCTTTGTTGTTTGAAGGGACCCCTGGCACAGGGCCCTGGTGTCCTCCAGCCCGGGGAGCTCTGTGCCCCACTGCTGCCCACATTCCCTGGCACGAGGCTGCCCCACTGCCAAAAGCAACTGCTGGGGATTCCACACGCTGAGAGTGCTACGTGCATGTTCCCACCCAACCCCGTCCCTCTGGGTTATGCCCTATGGAATACAGGTGAATTGCATTATGGAGTTCAATGCATAATAAAGAAATGCAAGGTATTTTCCTGCTTTTGTCTCCCTCCTCCTTTCCAACCTTGCATCAGCTTTTTCCCCCTCCTGCATTAACTTCAAACTCCCTCCCTCGCCCTGAGAAGAACCCTGCAGCAATGCAATGTCTCTGGGCTCTCCAGCTTGAGGAGTTTACTGCCCACACTGCATTTATGCTGTGTTTATTTATTTAATGGCCCAGTTAGGAAACTCAGAGTGGGATCTGTGCATGAGATACACACAGATCTCAGCAAGACCTGCCGCAAGTGCCTGGGAAATCGCTGGCCTCCAACCAGTGCAGCGTCACAGAAAACAGGTGAATATCTCTGCCCTTCTGTGAGAAAAATCACCCATTTCAGCAGGGCTGTGCACAGAGCTGGGCAACCAGCACCTGGCCTCAGGCCACTGGCAGCCAGTGGTTCCCAGCCCTGGGTTCTCCATGGCTGGCACGCCATGGGCCTCAGCCCACAGCAACAGGCTTTGCCTCCTCAATTCCTGCCTCATTGCTGTGAAAACTGTGCCACAGAATCGTGGAATCACAGAAGAGTTTAGGTTGGAAGGGACCCTGCCATGGGCAGGGACACCTTCCACTATCCCAGGCTGCTCCAAGCCCCATCCAAGCTGCCATTGGACACTTCCAGGGATGGGGAAGCCACAGCTTCTCTGGCCAAGCTGTGCCAGGGCCTTACCAGTCTGAGTCTCCTAACACCTACTCTGAACCAGCAAGGACACTGGTCTGACATCTCCAGCCTTTGCAAGCAGTCCATAGTTTGTCACATCCAACTCACAGGCTTTACTAGCACTGACAGCCCTGCTCCTCCACTTTCTGTCCCTTATGTTACACCAAACTGTTTGGACACTGCAGGAAGCACAGAGGACACTTCTCTTAGTTTTTTATAAACAGAAGCTTCTGTGGGACTCTCTGGCTGGGTCAGCTTTGCTTTACACGACACAGAGCAGCACACCCAACACAGAAAATGACAGAACCTGGCCCACAAGCGTGAAAATTCAACATGAAGCAAGGTCTCCATCAACCCTCCCTGCTCTGGACTCAGGTGGTGACCAGGCAGGCACAAGAAGAGGTTTCTCCTCTGGCCAGCAGCCAGCACTGAAGAAATGCCAAACCCGAGCACCTGGCTCCTACCGCACTCATACCAGTTCTGCTCCCACCTCCGAGGCTCACGACTTACTTTGATGCTGTTCTGAAATCTCCTTCTCCCAGCTCCAAACCAAGACTTGAAATTATTAGAGGGAGTAATGCCTCTCAGGGCAGAATGCAAATTTAAAACACTTGTCCCAAATAACAGGAGGTAGTAATTAGGCTCCAGCACTCCAAAGCAGCATCCCTCAGCTACACCCTTTCCTGCACTGCTCCACTGATGTAGGACATGTGCCATGCCATGCTGTTAAAACCCAGGTTGCATGAGGTTGTTCTTCTTTATCTGTGTATAAATCAGCTCACCTCTTTTCATTTTCCTCTTTCACTCTGTGCTTCGGTCTATGAGCTTTGCTCCCTGCTTGTTTAAACCTTTTGCTTCTTGTTGCTGCCCCTTACCCTGGTCCCACTTTTTTTTTGTTCTGTTTTAGCCCCTCAAGGTGCCTGCTTCCTTAAATAGTTCTCTCTCTCTTATTCCTTCCTCCCTTTCCTTATCATCTTCTTTTTCTCACAGCTACCCAGAGTCTCCTTCCTCTTCCCTGGGCTTTCCTGCAAGGCCTTTTGCATTCTTTCTTAATCACATCAAACAGGAGATTTCAATTTAGCAGCAATCAGGAAAACACCTCAGACACCCCATGGCATCAAAGGCGCCTGCCACCTCCGTTCCCCCAATCTCACTGAACTCTGGGTCCGTGAAGCAGGAGCTCGGATTCACTTGGCACCGAGGTGACAGAGTGTGTGAGGCACTGCCGTGCCATTCCCGGAGCCGCCCCTCTGCTCCGGGGACCGTGTCCTGTCTGACCACAGCCACATCATCCTGTCCATCTCTCCAGGCCAGCAAGGGCAGCCCTGCTGCTCCTGTGAGGCAAAAAAATGAAGCGAATAATGCTGACTACCAGAGGGTGAGGGCTGAGCTTAGGGCTCAGCGGGATCGGATGCCCGAGGCAAAATAACTGGGACACAGGTACCTTGCCCCGCTACTGCCCGTGCCCTCGGGGAGTAGCAAAAAGCTAAAGAAGACAGGTCTTTACGTGGCCTTTAGGAATTAGATATGTTCATTATAATCTGATTAAAATTCCTTACAAATACACTTTAAAGTTAGCTCTGAAATCAGGGAATGGTCCTGGATTTCCTCAAGCACGGGATTTGTGTTTAAGAAATTCCATTGCTATGGTAAATCTACGAAGAATGTGTCCAGCTGGGTTAGTGCTGCCACAAGAGCCTCTGGTTCACTGCTCATCCCGACTGCCAGGTTGAAGACACGCAGGAAACTGAAATTCCAGGGAAAATAAGGCAACCTAGAAACAGATGTTTTCAAAAAGGCCAATGGAAGCAAAATGAGTATGGGTTTTCACATCACTTTTTCCCTCCCAAATTGTTTAAGGTAGAATTTGTAGGGGAAAACATCTCCAGCCCCTCTAAATGACTCTCAGCCAAAGGTTCCTGTGCTGAGAAAGCAGAGGGGAAGGGAAGCAGCCTGGTGCCAATTACACCAAGCCGAGGCTCCAGGACTTGTTCTTCAGAGCAGCTAGAAAACTCATTGGAGTGATATATCAATTGCCAGATTTTTTTTAAAGTTTTCTAATTCATCTGGACGTTTTCTTGCTCTGAGCATTGAAACGCTTGTCTGCACTTTGGATCCTTCTGCAGCCACCACGACAGCTCGAAAACTGCTTTGTTTTAAACTGGTAGCAGAGCTCTTGAGACATCCCCCAGCAGATGCGGGCTCTGGACACGCCGTGAGCCTCGCAAAGCCGGGGCAGTGCTGCTCCAGCAAAGGTGGGAACATCCCTGTGCCAAGGACGTGCCGTCCTGGGAGCGATGAGCTGTGTCAGCCCATCCTGTGCTGGACCATTCCCAAAAAGAGCTGGAAGGGTGTGGGGGAGAGGGCTGGTGTGCACCCCGGAGCGATGGGAGGACATGGGGGCACACGGGGCAGCGCTCTGGTCTCAGCTGACGCTGCAGAGAGAGTTCTGAGGGAGGCTTGTTCCCACAGCTCCCGGTGAATCCCTGCTCCGGGACCAGCAGCCTCCTCCCAGCCAGCCCAGGGCTGATTTCACATCCTCCAGCCCGGCGTCCCTTCCCAAAGCTGCGGGAACTGCTGGAACGCAGTTACGACAGTGCTGCTTCCCGACGTCTGGCCAGCCCGCTGCCCAATCCCTCCTCGTGGCTCCCTGTCTGGAACAGTTTGGAAAACCCCGCGGCCGGAGGAGGGTGTTTGCCGTGCCCCCCGAGGAGCCACCCGCTCCCCGAACGCGGCCGAGCACAGCGCTCGGGAGCGGGGCACGCATCCCCGGCAGGAAACACGGCGCACATCGCGCTCTATTTTAATCCCGGCAAGGGTCTTCTCGGGAGCGAGCAGAGCCCGGCTGTGCAGAGTTAAGAATGAATCCCTATTTTTAGCCTGTCCTGGGTGAGGTAAGTGCGCGTGAGTCAGACGCCGGCGTGGGATGTTGCATAAGCCGGGCCTGCGCCGCAGCTCCCGGCGCACGGGGGTGCGAGGAGGAGGATGGAGGGAGCCTTCCCTCGCCGCTTCCTGGCATTGTCATTTCAAGACAGACCCTTCACGGTATTTAAATGCAGGGTTCTTTCTTCCCTCCTCACCCTCTCC
>VZRS01003374.1:20418-53229 GCA_013398055.1 Ifrita kowaldi | reverse complement strand
CCGGGCCGCGCTCCCCGCCGCGCCCGCAGGCAAGTTCCGCTGCTCCCGGGGCGCGCAGAGCGCAGCGGAGCGATGCCGGTGCGCCGGGGCCATGTGGCCCCCCAAAACACCTACCTGGACACCATCATCCGCAAATTTGAAGGACAAAGTGAGTACCGCACCCTCCGGTCCCGCTCCGCTTCCCCCGCGGCCGGGGCGGCCCCCCAACTTCGGAGCGCAGCGGGGAGAGGAGGGGGGGAAGGCAGGAGGGTGTCCCCGGGGGCACGGAGGCGCCCCTGTGACTTCCCGAGGGGGGAGAGGGGTGGGCGACAGCCAGGCAGTGTCCCCGCGGGTATTTATAGACAGGGCGACACAGGGGGACGAGCGATCCCAGCCCCGGTGTTTCCCTGGGGGCTGGGGAGACCGCGACCGCCACAGTCCCCGGGCTGGGAGGGTGTGCCCGGGCTGGCGGGGAGGGGGTCCCGGCTGGCTGGACTGGGGGGACAGGGTGTACCCCGGCGCTGGCGGGCTCGCTGCCTGTTTGCCTTCAACTCTGCGCTCTCGGCGGCCGCCGTCCCTGGTGAAATGTTGCCATTTGCTGTTGCTCCGAGTAATCCCTTTATATGAATTTTTGGGCTGGTTTTCGTGTCAAATACAGCGAAGAGTCCGTGCACATCGGGGAGCGCTGGGGTTTGCGTGTGGCTGGTGGGGGCGCGGGGGGCTCCGCTCCCACTGTCTGGGCACCCCGACGAGGCTGGGTGGTTCCCCCTACAATGCTGAGGATGATGGGAGGGGATCAGGGGCTAGGGTCCCCCAAAAACTGAGCTCGGGGGGCTTCTGTGGGGTGCTGGGGCTGTGCACCCTTCACTGCCCCGGCTCACTGTGGATTTTCTCTGGCGTCCAAGTTTCCCGGGTGGGCAAATTCCCTGGCACTGCCATGCCTGCCGGATCTGCGCTGCCTGGCCTGGCAGTGACTGACGTGACCCTGGGGACTGAAAGTGAGAAAAACTGTCCCTGGTTCCTATCAGTTCCCCCTGGGAAGCAGTGGCTGGGGAGCAGCGGGGCCACGCGGTGAGGCGTGACAGTGAGGACGCAGCCAAGCCCCCTCTTCCCTTCCCACTCCCTGCCCGCTCCCTGCCCGCACTCTGCCAGCCATGTCGGGCACCAGCTGGGTTCTGCCAAAACATCACCCCACGCTCCCCCGCGGCAGTTTCGTGCTGTGACAGGTGTTGGGAGACACCAAACCAGCACATCTAATACATCTTTGCTCCAGGCAGTGAGTTCTTCCATGCCTGTGGGTGCCTTCACCCCCAACACCGCAGCTCCCGTGGGTGTAGCTGCTCCTGGTGAGTCCCCGCTGCAGCCAGAGAGGCCCAACTCTTCCCTGCCAGGACCAGTGCAGAGCCCTGGTACCGTGGGACCAAGGCAAAATCTGCAGGTGAGGGCAAGGCAGAAAGCAAACTGGGGGTGAAAATACCCCCAAGGAGACCTGGCTCTGCAGCTCCTTCCCATCCTGGTCTTGGTCACATCCCTGCACTCAGCACAGCTTGCTCCGGCGCCCTGCCAGCCCTGTAAATCCTGTCCTGCGCCAGCCCAGCCAGGATCCAGACTGGATCCAGTCCACGGAGCTGACACTGGATGGGGGAAACTGTTCATCACAGATGGGGAGTGTGCCCCAGGAGCAGGGCTTTGGGAGAAGGTCCCCTCCTTGTGCTGCCTTCCACCTGGCAAAGGAATTTGGATATAGAAGGATCGGGAAGAAGGAACTGGGAAACATTTGTCTGTGGTGGTTTGTGCTGTTTGCAGTATTGGCACCGGCATTAGCCCTGTGTGGGAAAGGGAGAGGTGCCGGAGTGGGAGTCCCCCACAAAGGGCCACCAAGGGGCTGTCACAGGGTGGAATGAAGCAGGAGACTTGTGCAGCATCCCTGGGGACACTGTTTTGACTGGGAGGCACCTTCCAGAGCTGGGACTCTGCAGGTGCTATTGGGGACAGCCCCGATGTGCCTGGGAGGGGTTACCCCACCCCACCAGGTCCCGGTGCTCGGTGCTGCAGCTGTGCAGAGGTTTCTCTTGCATTTGGGTGAAATTCCCGGTGAGGCTGGAGTGCAGCAGGGTTCTGGAGCACACAGGCTGCAGATGCCATTCCTGGGTAATCCAGGAGATTAATTGGGGTCTGGGCTGGGAGGCAGCCTCCAAATGGACCCTCTGCTCAGACTTGTCTCCAGCTCCAGCCCAGAGCTGATGCCAAATGCTGAGGGAGATGGTGCTGGGGGGCACATGGCATCCCATCACATACACATCCAGCCCCCTGTCACATCCCAGCAAGACTGTCCCACAGGCCAGCACTCCCCGATATCCTTGAAAAAAAAACCAAAATCAAACCAAATCAAAGCTCACCCCCAAGATAAGGATGGAAGTGGCTCCATGTGGGCTGGATGACGTGGGCTGTGCAGCGCTGCCACACACCCTGGCAAGGCAGTGAGTCTGGCCTCAGCCCTGCCTAGGTGGCTGCAGTGCCAGGAGGGAATGGGCCAGCATCACTCCCTGCCTCAGTTTCCCCTTTCTTTCACTTGAGCACTTTTCTTTTTGAGCACAGGGGCCACAAAGCCCCAGTGGGGAGTCTGGATTTCACCTTCAGCCCAAAGGCACAATTATCCTACAAAACATTAGGAGAATCATTAATGTGATGAGTTTCACCTCTGCTTCCCATGAAGCCAAGCCTCACGCTCACTCCTCCTCTTGCCCCTTGCCTGACTTCAGTCAAATCTGAGCAAGGGTGGAAAGTCTCTGAGATAACTCAGGTCCCTGATAAGCTCCTGGGAAGGGACAGAGGCTGCAGCTCTCCTTCTGCCTGCAGGGCCGGTCAGGGACAGCCTGCCCATGTATTAGATGGCAGAGAGTCCCCACATGCCAGTGGTGAGATGTCAAGGCTGCAGGGATTGGCCAACCCCAGCAAAAACTGCCTCTACTGAGAAAGCCCCTTTGGGTCCCCCTGTCCCCACAGTCTCAGATACACATGAAACTGGGAACACTTTCTCTCTCTGAAGAGCAGAGCAGTACCTGGGATGCTGTGGGCTGAGGTCAGCCACCTTCCCCCCAGACCTGTCACCAGTGTCCCCAGGGAGCCTGTCTCTGCACAAGCTCCACAGCAGGTGACATCAAAAATCGCAAGCTCCCCCCCTGCACCCAGGCTGCCCCCAATCCCTGTGGGTCCCCACCACCCCTCTAAGCCTCATGCTCTCCTGCCTCACCGCAGACCGCAAGTTCCTCATTGCCAACGCCCAGATGGAGAACTGTGCCATCATCTACTGCAACGACGGCTTCTGTGAGATGTTCGGCTACTCCCGCGTGGAGGTGATGCAGCGGCCCTGCACCTGCGACTTCCTCACCGGCCCTGACACCACCAAGAGCTCCATTGCCCAGCTCACCCAGGCCCTGCTCGGCTCCGAGGAGTGCAAGCTCGAGATCCTCTACTACCGCAAAGACAGTAAGAGCTGTTTGTTGGGGTGATCCAGCGGTGGGAGATGTGACCTGCCCTGGATTTGGGCTGTGAGAAGCCAGTGGTGGGAGGAAAACAGGATCTGATGCTACCAGGGCATCAGGATTGCACCCAGGCTCCGGGCTTTGCTGAGAGCAAATCCGTAGCAGCTCCTGGTGGGATAGAGGCATCTCTGCTGTGATGGAGCACATTGGGACCTTGAGTGATGGAGGATGTTGCCAGACTATTTGGGAATCAGGTCATTTGTGAGCCCTTGGGGATGGCTCAGAGCTCCTGGGACAAGCAATGGCATTGCTTGTGGGATCCCTGCACCAGGAATGAGAATCCAATGGGAAGCCCACGGGGAAGCCCAGCTGGCACACGGGTCTCCCAGTCTGTGCTCCAAGATGAGATGAGAGAGACCCCTCATCTCTGCTGAGAGTGGGTGCAGCTGACGGCCTCAGAGCTGCCTTTCCAGTGAGCAGGATGCGGCTGTGCGTGCACAGATGGAATTACGTTAAGATGAAAATGAAGCTTTGATGGAAAATACGAGTGATTAGTTCTAATACGGCAGGAAGTTAAATAAATATTTAGTGCTTGATGCTGCAAAACAGCAGTGGCCAGGGCTCCCAGAGGCAGGGGAATGCAGGTCTGGTGCTCACGGGAGGTTAAAAATATGAAGTGTTTCCTTTTTTTAACCTGTGGAGCTTTCCCATTGCTTCAGATTGTATTGACGGGGACTTGGCCTGAGCACAGGGCTGTGCCCCACTGCTGGCAGCTCCCGGGCAGCCAGTTAGAGAAGAATCACTGGAAGCAAAAGGAAGGAGCAGGCAGGAACCCTGGCTCCCAGCCCAGCACCCTATCTTGGGGGCTGGCACCCGGGTGTCCTGGCCTCCCTCCCAGACCCTATCTCCCAGGCTGGCATCCAGGTGCCAGCATATCGGCCCCTGGAGTTATTCACTGGCAGCACCTCTGCGTGTTATCCTGGTGTTATCCCGGTGGGGCGTGACCCTGCATGGTGGCAGGATCAGGCCACTTGGTCAAGGCTCTTCCTGTGGGGCCTGTCCTGGGTGGAGAGGGGCCATGAGTGGTGCCAGGGCTGGGTGCAAGTCCCCCCTCAGCAGCTGCAGGGCCTGGCTGGAGCCCAGCACAATGCGGGAGACACACAGAGAAGCGGCACACGCTGTCCCCCTGCTCCCATCCCAGTGCAAGTGCGTGGCCATGTACTGGCCGTGGCAAGGACAGCATGTGCAGCCCTGTCCCATTTCCTTCCTCCCTCCCTCAGGATAGTTTCCCATTCCATCCCTGGGGACTACTTGGCTTGCAAGCCTGATCGATCCATCGCCGTGCTCCCTGCTTTGAAGCATTCCTGCTGGGCTCACGGGATGCTCGGTGGTGTCCTCAGAGCCCTGCTCTTCCTCTAGGCCATGGGGAACTCTCAGTGCAGCTCTGAGCTGCTTTCTTCTCTTTCTTATTAAAAAAGAGGGGAAAAAATAAAAAATCCCAGAAGCAAACCCTTCATGTCTATTTTTAAAACCCAACCCCACCAGCAGTATGCTTTCCAATTGTTTCCCCCCAGCACTCAGCCTGCGACCGCTCGGCCCATTATAAATGGGTCTTATCGGCAAAGAAAAGGCTTTTGCATTATAGGGAGCTGCTGCTTAATTAGCCGGCGGAGCTCCGAACCTGCCTGTCCTCCTTTTCATACCAGCAGCACCAATCTCCAGCCTCGACCTGCTGTTTATTACTGCGGTACTCCCGGCTCTGCGGCTCACGGGGTTGTTTCCTCGCTTTTCTGGCTGACAGAGGCAATATTATACCCGAAATCTGCCCATTGGAGCCACCCAAGCAGGGCCAGGGTGGGATGGATGGAGGTAGGTAGGAAGGGGGCACCCAAGGGTGTCTGGGCTGGTGGGTTCTGGGGACAGGCAGGATGCTGAGTGATGGGGTGATGCGTGTCCCTGGGGACAGCCTGGCTGCTCAGTCCCCACCCGGATGCCCATGCTGTCATCCTAATTATAAACAGAGCCAAAAGAGCCAGGGGTGCCAACAGTGAGCCCGGCTCTGAAATGGAACCAAGAACCAAGTACCTGTAGGGGAAGATGGGAAGAGGGACCAGCCCAGCCAGGGCAGTTGTCCCTCCCTGCCACACCAGCCCCAAAAAGGCCTTGGAAAGAGAGAAGAGCCCGTTCACAGCGCGTGTGGGCTCTAATCCCCAGCTCAAAGCTGGGAGATCAGTGAAAAGTTAATTTCCTTACAAGATGCTACACAGCTGGGACTGCCCCAGACAGGGGGGTCAGCACGGGATCAGCTCCTGCCGCAGCAAGGAGCAGCCATGGCCTCCAGCCCTGGGGACACACTGTCCACTGTGGCCAGGGCAAGCTCAGATCCTCCAGCAACCCCGAGGATGACACCAAGGAGCTGGTGGAGCTGAGCTGCATCCAGGGTTGGGTTTTTTCCCTCCCCAGGGATGATGCTTTGCAGCAAAGCCACTGGCCAGGGCTCACAAGATCCCCAGGGCGGAAGGTGGCCGCAGGTGCTGAGTGCCACGGTGCTAGCATGGCCTGAGTAGCAGCAGCTGGTGGCACCCGCTCCACTTAATCTGCATGAATGTGATGCTGATGAATATGAAAGGGGAGATGTGTCTGTGACAGCTGGAGCAGCTAGTGGGGCAGCCCCAGCCCCTCCATCCCGTCCCCTCCTGGGCAGAGCCCACAGCTCATCCCCTCCAGCAGCAGTTTGTGTCAGTCCCCTTGGAACCGGGATTAGGGACCAGGATTACAGACCTGGCAAACTTGTAACACTGGTGTGGAAGCCAGGATTTTCCCCTGGGGGCTCCAGGAGTGGGAGGGTCAGAGAGTGACTGGGGTGCCCAGTGTCACTCAGCATATCCCCCAACAGGTCCCCATGGGGGGCCCGAGCAGGCAGCCAGGCAGGCATGGGTTGGGAATTGTCTCCACACCCAAAGGGGTGACACAGCCCAGGGCACATCCATGGCACTGCACCTCTCCAGCAGCTGCCAGGAAGCCTGGCTAAGGCAGGCGGGGATGGATCCAGCCAGGGTTTCTCCATACAGCTTTGTAAACAGCAACATATGACGTGCCCACCGGGAGCAGGAGGGCAAATCCCATCAGCAACTGCTGGATCCTGGCACTGTCAGGGATTTGGTGCTGGCACAGGGGAACCTCCATCGTGCTGATGTTACTTAATAAGGTCATTTCTGCTGGCCTGGCATCCTGGCAGGTTTCAGTCTCCTGATGCCCTGTCTGGGTGTGGGGAGAGGGGCTGGGGCAGACCCCATGTTGCACATCCCCTCCCTGTGGAGTGGGATGCAGACCTGCAGGGGCTCACCCCAGGTCCCAAGGGTGACCCATCTCCCACTAGCTCAGACTCTATCTCAATTTTTTTCCATACCACCTCAGGGATTTGCTTTAGGGCCTCCCAGCAATCTGCGCTTCCCTTTGAAGTTCTACCCAGCCCTGACACTGATTTATCCCAGGATGGGAGCACAGCTTGGCCCTCCAAGCTTCTCTCTGGGCGTGCCAGCCATTCCCAGAGCTCTGTTCCCATCCCTGTCCCCGTCCCCTCCGTGCCCTTCCCAGCCCCTCTCCTCTGCTCCTTTATATAATACCACTATAGATTTAGCCACTCTGCCATGAGACCCTGCAGATTAAATCTCCCGGCCAGGGGGAGGGCAGGCCTGGGTAAGAGCTCCGAGTGCAGATTAATAGCTCGCTTTTTTAATATTCATAACAATACTGGCTTGTGTCCGGCTCTCGGAAACCCCCGTGTCCTGTTGATTAGTTTAATACTGATGATACTGACAAATGCATTAACCACCGGTGGCTGTGGGGGATAAGAGGGACGGGGAGGGAGGGGCCCCAACGATGACATTTTTAATGTTATTAAGTGCTGGCTTTTATCAAGGTCAGAAGACATGGTGGGTCAGAAAGCACAAACCTCCAGGCACTCTCTCAGCTCGGGGGAGGTGGGCTGGGTGCTGGAAGATCAAACCCAGGAGTTAAGGGAATGAGCTGGTTTTCCCAGCCCATACAAGCCCATCACACTGGCTGTGGGACCCTTCAAACCAGCATCCCTGTCATAGCCCACCTGCCGAGCCCTTTCTGCAGCCCCCGGGCTGGGTTTCACCCCAGATGGGCACAGGCACCCTCATGCAGGTGGCCACAGAGCACAGGAAGGTTGTGAATGCCACCAGGGCTCCTCCAAGAGATCATTTGGATAAAATTAGATGGATGGAGACAGATTAGCTGAACAGCTGAAGGGAAGAGACAGTCAGATGGATGGGGACAGTAGATCGAGGAACAAGGATGGGAGGGCAGGCTTGAGGTCGCTCCCAGGGCTGGCTCAGCCCACTGGTGCTACAGCAGGTCTGGGGTGCCTGGTTTTTGGGAAGAAGGATGGGGAGACTCAGCATTCAGCAGAGCCCAGGCTGGCTCACCACAGGGAAACTGAGTCAGGGTAGAGGGTGCCAAGGATCTCCCAGCTGCAGCCTTTCCACAGACCTGGGGGTACCCCAAATCACAGATGCACAGAGACCCCAAATCCTGGGGGAATTCCCTGTCTTTGGGCCAGGCTTAAGGGAATCTGCTGGTCCCATCCCTGGCCCTGATACTCCCTCATTCCCTTGACACCTCCATGCTGTGTGATGTGGGTCTGAGCAAGGACCTGAGTTCCTGGCATGCAGGGCTGTGCCTGGTGGGGCCACTTTTGGGGTGATTCCCCTGGTTTTGGAGGGTCTTACACCCAATTAACTTCTCATCAACCCTGAACTGGCCAGGCAATTGGACTAGATTATTGCTGTAGTTCCCTTCCAACAGAAATAGTCTATTTTGTTTAATTTGAGAAGGGATCAGCGAGGGGCTCACAGCGACATTGACCAGGGCTGCTCAAGCTCAGCACCTCCCAGATTTGCAGGATCAAACCAGGCACCAGCTGCCACCCAAACCCACCCCCAGCTACCTCCCAGCTGCTCCTTATATCCCTCCAACTGGATGTAACTGGGCCCAGTTTTCAGCTGTTCAGCACTGGCCATGGGATTAACCCTTTCCCATGCCACATAGGGCCTGCCATGATCTAGGCCTCCTGAGAACAGCTCAGAGCCCATCCCCTCCCACTGCCATGGAGGATCTTAGGAAGGAAACCTGAATCGGTGCAGGAATGCAGGAGGGCAGAGCACCTGAGCCAGGATTGGACTACCTGGATCAGAATTCCCAGTCCAGGGGGAAGCATGGAATTGATGGCTGCCCATGCCAATGAACCATGTGGGTTCCAGGAAGTTGGCGATGCTTCAAAATCACCCCGGGGAAAAAAACTCCTCATTTTCTAAGACACCAAAGGAGAAAGCACTCGTGAGTGGGCTCAGCTGTGCACAGCCCCTGCACACACCAGCACCAGCAGCAACACCGGCAGACCCACGGCATCCTGGGGATAGCACTGCGTCATCCCACCGGGCACGTGCCACCTCAGCATCGCCCAGAACACCTCACTCACTCAGCATCACTTACAGGACATCTCTGATCTAAAGATCCCTAAAAATCCTGACAAAGGGAGGGCAAAGAGCTCACTTCTTCCTGCTCCACACACAGGTAACCTGCCGTGTGCCCGTGCAGCCCTTCCAAACAGCTTTATCTGCCAGAAATCCACCCCCTCCTCCCCAGATCACACATTTAAGTGGATTTCCTCTCCCTGTGGTGAGCAATGGAGAAAGAGAGAGAGAGTAAGAGAGAGAAAGCGAGAGAGAGAGAGAGAGAGAGAGAGAAAGAAAGAAAGAAAGAAAGAATGAATGAATCCCGGCTGCTGGAGTCTTTAAAACAGATTTCACCATATCTATTTCTTTCCCGTTCTTGTGCCTGTGTGTGTGTCCGTGTATGTGCACATCCCTGACGTCACGGCAGATTTTGAAGTTGCCCGATGCCGGCCATCTGCTCCTGATTACGGGAGGCCCTGAGCTCCTTAAAATTATACGCAGAAAGGCCAACATGCCCCTCCCGGCTGGAGCGTGGCCACGGCCAGAGCGGGAGAGCGCTGTATCGGCCGGCAGCACAGCCCTGCCCAATCGCTAATCCCCGGTGATCAGAGCGTGGGGGAATGGCGAGATCAGGGATCTGCACGGGCAAAAACTGCCGAGGAAGGAGGTGGCTTGGCTCTATCTCGGCTGGAATGGTACCTGGGTGCTCCATCATCTCTAAGAGTTTTGGAGTAGGAGCCTGGGGATGCTCAGGGGGTTTTGCCAGAGGGACTGTGACAGCGGCTGTGGCTCGGGAGGTCCCGCTCCCACCAGTGCCAAAGCAACAGCAGACAGCTCAAGGAAGGGTCTCACAGTGATTATGCCCTCAGATAGGGTTTTGGGGGGATTTGGTGGGAATAAAGCTGGCAAAGGAGGTGGGAAACCACCTGTATCCTTCACTTGGTGCTTTGGAAAAGACCTGCAGGTGTTTTCAGTTGTCTCTAATTGCAGACTGGTACCTGTCTGCTGCACAAGAAGAGCCACAGGGTCGAGCTGACATCCAACAGCAAAATCCCTACGGCCACATTTGGGATTGTCTTCACAGCCTTCATCACTCCCAGAACACTGAGCCAGTCCTTGCGCCCCCTTTGTGCCTCGGTTTCCCCACGGCAGGACAAAAAAAGGCCATGCCTGACCACTTCATGCCTTTAGGGGATGTCCTTGGGGACCGTCACATTGATCCCACCCGGTCCTGCTGCCCACGTGGTCAGGCTCACCCCCATTGCCTGCATCCAGTCCCCAAAAACTGCCTGGTGATTGCAGGGCAATTGACTGCAGTGTGATTACAAGCAGGATGCTTAATGAGGTTAAACTGCTACCTGGGACTTCCTGAGTTCTTAATTACTCACTCTTTAATTGCTGCTCACAAGTACATTAATATAAATGACTGTCTGGGACAGAAAAGAGAGATGTGATCAGTGTGATTGGGATGCTTCAGGAATGTGGCCCTTTCCTGGGGCTTGGATCATGTTCCATATCCTCCACTCCCCACCAGCAGGGATTACACCCATCAAAGTGCTTTAAAACCCACTTTTCTGCCAAAAGTGTTTAGTGCTGGGGGAGAGCAGAATCTTCTGTACAGCCCGCCTGAGCTTGTCTCTGCTTGGCAGCCTCGTGTTTCCGCTGCCTGGTGGATGTGGTGCCCGTGAAAAACGAGGAAGGCGTCGTCATCATGTTCATCCTGAACTTCGAGGATCTGGCACAGCTCATCGCCAAGAGCACCGGGCGGAGCCTGCATCACCGCCTGTCGCAGAGCTGGAACAGAGGTGGGTGTCCGGGGGCGGTGGGACCTGGGAGAGCGGTGCAGCACCCTCATCCCATGGTTTTCTTGAGAGCACGTGGGGACTGAAGGATGCACCTATGGGCAGGATTCCTGCATGGGAAGAGGTTTGTGTTTTTGCACAGCTGTGGCTCTGCCTGCTCAGGGACTGGTCCAACCAAACCCCAGCTGGGTGGGAAAAGGCTGTTTGAGCCATCTGTGCTCCCCTCACATGCACACATGCCCACACACGCTTCCTGAAATCCCAAAGACCTGGGAACAGGGCTGGGGACTGACCCCCTGCATGGGATGGTGCATTTTTATTAGAGGAGGTCTCGCTGCAAGTGGAGCCGTGGAGTCCCTCTGTGAACCCCCCGCATTGCTGGATCTTTTCCACATTTAACACTGGCTTGGGCTGGAGGTGCTGGTGTGGGACAGGACCTGTGTGTGGGGTCACCGGAAGGGCCAGGGGACATCTGATGTCACCAACAGCATGGCTGTGCTGTGGGGATGTCACTGCAGGTGAATGGCACAAGGATGGCTGCACTGCGATAGCTCAGCCTGCCCCAGCTTCAGGCTGTTCCCCGCTCTCCTAGGTTCATTCCAGGGTTTTGGAGACAGTGGAAAATTCAAATTCCCTTTTTTGGGAAGACCGAATCAAAAGGAAGCTGTGGTGAGGCTCTCAAGGGGATGTGGATATTCAGGGATGCAGATGTTAGACCTGACAAAGAGCTGTAGCTTCTAAATCTCCTCCTTCCATACAACCCTCAGTGCCGGTCACCTCTACTTGAGTCAGGGAAATAATCCCACATCTGCCTTCATGACGACATTCCCTAGGGGTGCTGTTGGGAGGCTTTGGGCAGGCCTCAAAGTAAAACTGTGGGAGCAACATGGGTCTGTCCCCCCACGGCACATGGGTTGGCACAGCAGGACCAGGATCAGAGCCAGGGCCACATCAGGGAACAAAGGGACAACTGCCCACTGAACTGGAGTGCGTGAGTCTCAGTGCATTCCCACTTGGTGCATATCTATATCCCGGAGCCATTGAGCTGTCTGTGTATGGCAGCAGGTACCAGCAGAGTTTTGTATGGGTTTATGTGTGCTCAGGCCAGACACGCACACAGGGATGTGTGTGTGTGAATGGACAGATCACTGTGCATGTGTTCGTATGCCTGTGAAGTGATGAGATTCATAGTTTTGATGGATTGCTTTAGTACCAGCTACCCTCTCTGCATGACCTGCTGAAGAAATCCTAAATTCCAGCACCAGTGCTGCTTTGCAGCCCCACCAGCTCTCAGAATATCTCAACATATAATGCACCCATACCCCATCCCACCCAAAGACATACCTTTGGCAGAAGGCATCCAAATCAAGAGTACCTGTCACTTCCCTGCATGTTGGATGTTGTGCATCCCAAGGGGTGCTTCGTGAGTGACAAGTAGTGTGGAAAGGCCAGAGCTGCTGGTGCCAGTCCAGGTCAGGCTCTCGTGCACAGGTCTTCTGGGTTAGGGTTAGACTCTGACTCAGTCTTTAATTGCTTGGCCACAGGTGGCTGCATTGCTGGTCCCCAGCTCATTGGTGTGCAGGGGAAGTCGGATGCTTTGCTTCTTCCAGCTGAAAAGTTGCTCTGGGCAGCAGGGATGGGGTGAGCAGAGGGAGCCTGCGTGGTACCCCATGGGTGGGGGCATTTCTGGGCAGCTGGGCAGGCTTGGACCCAGTTTTGGGGCTGGGTTAGGGAAGCTAATCCTGCCAAAACCAAAGAGCTCCTCAACATGCTGCTTTTTCCCAGGGGACAAAGTCTCTGTGGAGCTCATGCCACATCCCATGCACCCCAGGATTTAGGTCACCTTTCGTGCAGTTAGGGAGCACAGCTGGTGCTGTTGGATGAGTTCCAGGGCTGACCCAGGCCTCGAGGGTGTGAACCTTGGGGTTGCTCACACGAGCGCTGCAGAAGCAAGTGATCATGGTCTCCTCTAGAAGAGGACAAGTGACTTTGCACAACCAGGGGCTTCGGGTCCTCTCCACATCTGGGCTTTTCCTCTCCTGCACCTCTCTCACAGCTCCTAGCAGCCCTGGCTGCCCTTGTCCCAGCCCCAGCCTCCGGTGAGGTGGTCTCCTGGTTCCCTGTGACAGCAGGAGGGGACCTCCCTGTGTGGTCCAAATTCCCTCACTGAAAATCCAAAACAAATCCAGGAATAAAATTGCTAGAACTACTTTTCTTTCAGTGCCTTTCTAAATTACCATCTGCTGTGCAGTTTTTTTCCTGAAGTTCCACCAAGGAGATTTAGAGGCTCGATTTCCTCCAGGTCCAAATCCCTTAAGAGGCTTTAACCTCTTTAATTGGCTTAGGAGTTTTCTGCACCTTTCCCGTCTCACATCCGCAGTTGTAGGGAACTCTTCTCCAGCTCAGCAGAGCTTGCTGCCAGGTCAGGGTCTGCCTTCAGCATACGGCAATGTGATGGCATGGGAATAGCAAGTGCTTTGGAGGAGGAAGGGCCACACAGCATGTGCGTCCCCCAAAGCCACCTAGAATTCTCCGTAGCCTTTTCCCTGTCCCGCCTCACTTCAGCCATCACATGCAGCTAGGTCACATCTTTCTCTCTTGTGTTTTGTTTTTCTTTTTAACAAGGTGAAAGTAGGAGTTTGAAGTTTAGTCTCCCGTCCCTGCGGCGACTCAAAATCCAGCGGAAATCTCTGCCCACCAGTGAGTTTGATGGAGTAGCCATTGACTATGGAAAGGTAACCGTAGCCTTTGTCTGATATAAGCCCACGCCTCAGGCCAGGTCCCAGTGCTCTTCCTTGCTGTCCCCACCCCGCTCCCCCTCGGCTGCTGTGGCTCAGGCCATGTCTGGCGGTAGGGCCCTGGCCCTGGGTCAGTGCTGAGCGCTGGCCCTGCTGAGGGCTGGCAGCGAGCGCGGTGCTTTGGCGGTGTGGGCTGGAGCTTGACGGTGCTGCTCTGCACATTCCGTGGCTCATGGGGGGAGCGGGAGATGTGCCAAAGTGGGGAGGAAGGTCTGGCTCCATAGTGCAAGTTGTCCAGGATGGTGGAGCTCCAGGGAGTTGTCCCCACCTCAGGGAGGGGACATGCTGGTGGCTGTAGGAGCGTGGAGCAGGTGTGCTCTGAGCAGGGACTTGCAGGGACTGGCAGGCTCATTTCCCCATGTTTTCCTGGCAGGGACCAGGCAGCACAGGCAGGTCCAGCTTCTCAGCCCTCCAGCAAAAATTGTGCTTCCCATGATGGAGGGTGATGCTGTCATGGCTGACCTTGAAAAATGGTTGGTGGGACCTCCTGGTGGGAGATTGCTTTCTTGGTGGCTTCCTGACCGTCAGAAGTGCTCAGGGTACCTCCAGTCAAAGACCTGTTGTTTTCTGAAATGCTGCAGCTCAAGGCTGTGGGCAGGAGGCTTCTGCTCTGCTAAGTCATTCCCAGGTGCCAGGGTCTCACTGTGCTGGGTGTATCCAGGCAGCCTGGATAAATCTGCTTCCCCAAATCACAGATATAATGAGATGGAAGGTGCCTGTCTTCTCAGAGGTTGTGCTTGTGGTAGGTTGAAGATGTGTGTAGGGTTATCAGATGCTTTGGGTGCATCATTCCTATAGACACCAGCACTGCTAAAAGCTCTGGGTACCCCCAGGCTGGAGCTGCACAGGGCACTGCAATGTTTCAGGGCACACACATGGAAAATGTGGACTGAGGACAACCTGATGATCCACCACTTTGCTGGAGCTTAGTCAAGTGGGTACAGCCCTGCAGGTGCAGGGCCAGCCAGCAGTCAGCCTCTCCAGGCACCCCATCCCAAAACCCGCCCTAAGGGCCTTAGGGATGGTGAGAAGAGCCACAGTTCCTCCCATGGGTATGACTGGAGGGGCACAGGCGCATGGGTTTCTGCTCCAGGAGGTGGTTGTTTTGCACACCCCATTGCAGAAGTTAAAGTCTGGAAACTCCTCAGGTCTCCAGGGAAAAAGGTTTAGCCATGGCTAATGATGGCTGTAGGAGAAGGAGGACCAACATGGCCAAATTTGCAAACCCAGCAGCTCCTCCAGTGCTTCCTGGTGCAGAGCACGTCCTCTCCCATAAACACCAGCACAGGGCCTGGCACTGACCCTCAGTGGTGGCCTGAGCTCTTGCAGCAGGTGAGGGGAGGGCAGCCCCAGTGGTGGGACATAGGGACATCTCAGAAAAACGCATGGCACAGCAGGTCCTCCAGGCAAGCCTATCCCTAGGTCTCCTCTTCTCTTGCTGTCACTTGCTTCCCAGCTGTGCAGCATCGCCTTGCAAACCTCCCCACGGCCGCCCAGCCTCCGGCGGGAGCTGGTAGGAGGTAGGAGCTGCCAGGTCCCCAGGGACTCGGTCGCCCCACTCCAAAGCAGGTCCTGGTCCAGGCTGGAGATGACCTCAGGAACCGCAGTGCTTCCCAGCCCTCTGCCTCTCCTCTTACCTTCCCCAGCTCCCTCTCCTTCCCCCCAGCACGCGGGGACTCCTTCTAATACAACGCTTTCTCCTGGCTGTCTTAAAGCCTGGTGGTGACTCCCTGATTTTGAGGGACTTGAAGACATCGCCCAAGGAAAACTGTATGCAGTCAGAGACCGAATCCCTCCTGGAAAAGGAGCGGAGGCCAAGCCTGGAGGCCGACCCCACCCTACAACACTCGTCCCCGAAACAAGAGCCTCCCGTGCTGGGCCCACGAGGGTCGTACCCTGCGTGGGGTTTCTTTCGGTCTCGCCCTGGGGGCAGCTTCCACAGCCTCCGCAGGGTCTCCTCCTTGGACAACTTTGAGGCTGCGAGGTCTGAGTTCCAGAGAAAATTCAGGGAAAGGAGGGCAAACTCAGGTAGGGAAAAACCCCGGAGCTGTCGGTTCTACTGCGGGAGTCAGGGTTCTGGCGATGGCCTCAGCACATCTTGGGGGGGGAGGTCTCAGTCTCTTCCCTCTGCAAAGTGGAGATTACCTGGGTCTTCTCCCCAAAACCCGCTGGTCTCCATGCGATTCCCTGCACAGGCAGGTCCTGCTCTGTAGGTGGAGCTGTCCATGGTTTGTGTGTGAGATGTGAGACCGTGTGAGGTTGCGTTTGGCTGCCCCACAGGAGGGGCATCCCGATGCCATCCCACCTTCCCTGGAGGGAGGGAAGGGGTCTGCAGGCATGTGCAGTGTGAGCATGTGTTGGAGGTGGGTGAGGCACCAGCCAGGCCACTCTGTAGGGCTGGAGGGAACGATCCTTCACCATGGTATCCACATCCAGACCTCTGGTTCTCATGAGAGTGATGATGACAAATTAGATGGAGGTCAGGAAAGAGAAACCTCATAACTGGGGATGAAAGATCAGTCTGTGGAATCTGGCAGGAAAAATGGGGTGGGGGATCATGATCCTTCAATAGTCACAAGTTATGGACCCTCAGGAGGAGACACAATGTAGAGGGAGGGAAGGGGAATGAGCAGGGAGAAGGGTGGCAGCAGGATGGCTGGTGCTCACTGGGCACCTTCACAATGTCTTCAGACACCTCCTGCCAACACCACCACTTGGGTCAATGTCAGAGTGCAAGGATTAGCAGGGGTAAAAAAAATGAAAATACAACCCTACCCTGCCTGTAGGAGATGGAAAGGTTGGTACACACTGGGTACAGTGCCTGGGGATCTTCCTGGAGCCCTGAGTGTGAGTACAGGGTCCCACTTGTGACAACACATTGCCACAAGCCTGACCATGAAATGACCACCTCCACAGCTTCCTCCCTGGTCCTGCACTGGGGTGACCCAGAGGCAGGTCCCCAGGGAGAACTGTCAGGATCCACCCCCACTACAGCTCTTCTTTCGGAGAAAGCTCTGACCTCCCTACCTGGAGCTGGGAGTGGAGGATAAATCCGAGTGGGAATATCATCCAACTCCTGGCTCAGTTTGGTGGCCAAAAACCAAGACAGCAGCTCAGCGGTTTGTCAGGTTAAAGCATGCAAGTGTGGAGGAGAACAATCTCCTCCTTTGTCTGTTTTCATGCCAGTTTTGGCATCTCTCCCTGGTGAATCTCACTGGGTTGGTCCCCAACCCACTACAGTCTTCAGGGATAGCGAAGGACATTGGGTGTCTGTGTTTTGGCAGCTGGTCTGAGCCCCCTGAAGGAGGTTTAATGGTGAAAAGACGGGTGGTGTGTGGGAAAAACAGCTCTCTCTCAGGCATCCCAGGTTGGGCATCCTTCGTCTGAGCTAGCCTGAAGAAGCCAAGCCTTTATGGCCAAGCAGACTTTGGCACCTTTTGGTGGCACCTTGTGGTGGTCCCCAACTCCTGGAGGTCCTACATGAGGTCAGGGCTCTGGGGATCTGTTCCTGCTCGCATTGCCCTTCTCAGTGCTCCTCTCCATCCTCTTTCAGAGGCTTCCCATGTCAAACCCAACCCCCCGAACTCCACCTCGGACTCGGACCTCATGAAGTACCGGACCATCAGCCAGATCCCCCAGTTCACGCTCAACTTCGTGGAGTTCAACCTGGAGAAGCACCGCTCGGGCTCCACCACGGAGATCGAGATAATTGCTCCCCACAAGGTGATGGAGCGCACCCAGAACGTCACTGAGAAGGTCACACAGGTATGTGGGCAGTGAGATGCCACCAAGGCAGTGATGGGGTGGTGGTGTTGCTGCTGGGGGACAGTCACAACCACTCCAGTGGCTTTTGGAGGAGAGAAGCAGAGAGGGCAGTGACACCTGGAGATTCCATCCCAGGAAATGCCAGTGTCCCTTTGTTTGGTTATGCCTTCCTCTGAATGGCTGGAATGCTCGTTTTAGTCCCCTAAATGAGTATTTCTGGTAATTTGTGGCTGGGGGAACACCAGCATGAACTGCTCGTGATGGTGGCCTTGAAGGGGACATGCATTTGCATATTTGTGCGTGCATGTGGCTTCTCTTGGGGGGAGCTCTGGCCACTGTTCCTGCCCCCAGCGCTGGGAATGGAGCCCCTGGGGCACCGCTGGCCCTGAGGTGCCCAGCCAGGGACCCGGCCTGGTGTCAGCACGCCGAGGGCCACAGGATCCCCTGGGAGACAGCAGGTGGCACTGCACTGTCACCAACACGTGGGGCACCGCCTGTCACTGCAGGGGACACTCATGCACTGTCACCCAAAGGGACGCGCATGGAATGGTACATCACATGGGGATGTCAGAGCTCATGAAAGGTACTGACGTATCCCACAATCCCGAGTAGGGAGCTCTTCTACCTGTGGGGAAACTGAGGCATGGGAGAGCCTCAATGGAAGAAATACATCTAAGGGCACCTCCCATGGTTTCCAGCAGCAGCCTCGGGCAAATTTAATGAAAATGCAGCCTTCTGACCCCAGAAAAGCCTCCAGGCTTGGGAGTTTGCTCCATCAGAGTGGAGTGCTATGCAGGATTTTCCTTCTGTCTCGGTGCCAGCAGACCTTTAACTTCACAGCCTCCACGCACAGGGGATGGGCTCCCCACCTCACACATCATGGAACAGTTCTTAGGCTTGTTTTCCCCCTGGCTTGTCCCCTGCATTAGTCCCTCTAATCTGGAGGTGACTGCAGCGACCCAGGATTGGCCTCTGAACTCCACAGTGGGAGGGTGAGCAGCCTCCATGCCCCCGTCCCCATCACAAGGAACGCACCAGGGATCAGTGGTCACACAGGGGTGATACTGTCACGGTGGTGTTGGCCACTCAGTGTGGGGTCACTAGCTGGTTGTGGAGTGATGGAATCAGAGCTGGCAGGTGGCGGCTGCAGGGCTCTGCAGTGCAGCGCCCACAGAGGTCAATCTTCCCTTCACTTTCAATCTCCAGATGGGATGGGATGCGATGGGACAGGACAGGATGGACCTCTCCTCCCTGCCGCATCTCCCGCTCCCACGGGGGACCCTCCTGTCCTCACCCCAATGTCCCGCACACCTCCCGCCAAGCCACAGCTCCCCGCTCCTGGGTGTTAAATAATTCATGGTGAGACAGAGACAGCGGCGAGACACCGTCTAAAAATACTGGTGGGTGGGCAGGGAGCAGAGACAGGGGCTGTTTGGGATGGTCTGGCCCCACACTGGGCTGGCAGGGAGGGCAGGCCACAAGTGCAGTGAAGGTCCCAGGCTCAGCCTCGCAGTGCTGAGGCTCTGGAGCATGGCTGGAGGCATGTGGGGATGCTGTGGGGTCGGTGTCACCAGGCTGGGGTCCTGTCTGCAGGTGGTATGTGTCCCAGTGCCCCCAGACTGCCCCGCTGGGGACAGGGATGGGGGGCTGAGCTGTGTCAGGATATGTGCTGGGAGTGACACTGGGTCACTGCCAGCCTGCAGCCAGCACCATGGGCCTGATCCTGCCCAGCCCCGTGTGCTTGAGGCTCTCCTGGTGATTCTGGAGTGGCCCCCACCGCAGTGCCCTTAACCCCAGCACCGAGCAAGGGACAGGGAAGGTGATGGGTGCTGGGCACCGCGGGGCACGAGCAATGGCCTGGGTTAGTCAGGGCCACAGGAGCCTCCCCCCTCTGTCACCCACAGCCCACACACACCAGGCTCCCTCCTCCTCCTCCTCCTCCTCCCTCCTGCACTCCGTCGCTCGCTGCCAGCACCCAGCACCCCGCTGTCAGCACCCAGCACCCCACATCATGAGCCTGCGGCTGCAGCTGAAGCCGGTAAGTGCAGGAGGAAGGGGACAAGGGAAGGGGCACCCAGGAGGATCACCATGGGGAGCACTTGCACTGCCACCTGCAGAGACTCCCAGGCCACCCAGGGGTGACCTTGCCACCGCTTAGGGGCAGAGAGGAACAAGGCTGCTGCTGCTCCCTAGGTCTGTGTTGGTTTGGATGCTCTTCTGGGGGTTGTTTCTTTACCGTTTTCTGCCTCAGATCTTTGGGATTGTGTTTTTTTATTAATTTCTGCCTGGAAAGCAAGAGGGCTTAACCTGTTCTTGCTTCTGCAACAAGAGCTAGGTGCCCAGAACAGGGATGAGGGGCGGGGCAGGTGCCCCAGCATAGGGAACAGTATTTGGTGGCCCAAATTCAGGACTGGCCCCACAGAGCTGCCTCCAGCCAGGTGGAACAAGCATTCAGCTGCTGAGGGTGGGAGCGTTGCTGGTTTTCCCAGACAAAAGGTGAAGGAGCCCATCTCAGGTCTTCTGGGTGCATCTTAGTTTTGGGAAACAAGCGTTTTACCGGTGTTGTCTTGTCCCCTTCCCCACCGTCCCCACGGGAGCCAGTCCCCAAGCCCAGCTGGTGCCTCATTCCCTCCACAACGATTGCGTTTGGGTCACTTTTTCCAATCCCTCCCCTCTCCATCCGCGAACGACGTCGACGGCTCCTGCTGCTCCATTGGCGCTCTTGTCCCCACGGGGGCCCCAGCATCGATTGGGTTTGATTAATCCACACTGGGCTCCTGAATGCCCTTCGCAGCCGCATGTCTCCCACCCGCCTGGCCGAGTGCCTGCGTGCCTGCGTGGGCGATGCCACGGCCCGAGCGCTGCGCCCGCCGTGCCGGACGCTGCCTGGGCGTGTGGGGCTGGGGGCCCCCATGGTGGACACCCGGACTTCAAGGGTCAGCTGCCGCCTGGGGCGCCGGGCGAGCTGCAGGCAGGTAGGAGCAGGGCACCTCTGGGACGCGGGACCCTCCAGTGTCCTGGGGCTCTGGGATGTGGGAGTGGCTGCTTGCTGTGGGATGGGGCCACAGGGATGGATCTGCTTTGGATCGCAGCATCAGGAGCCCTTGGGACACCCTTGAACAAGACAGGTGTCAGTGCAGGAAGGATCAGACCCTTCTTCCAGATCTGTTGCCAGAGCCATGGTGATGCCCATCACTGCTACCTTGGGATATGTGGATCCTCCTTTCTCCTCTCTCCTCTTTCCTCTCTCCTCTCCTTTGCAGCCCAGCAAAAAGCTCCCTTTTAGCTGGGGTCTCAGGGTCAGGAGAGAGAATTGAGGTGCCACTCACCCTCCTCTGCAACTGGCACTGGTCCCAGCACCACAGGGACACTGGGGGACAACGGAGCAGCAGGGGCAGGAAGGGGATCCAGCTGCCCCCAGCTCCAAATAAGCCCCTTCATGCCACCACCCCTCAGCACCCAAAGCGGGACAACCCCACCCCTCCCATCCCCGGTGCCTTGTGTTCTGTCCCCAGGGTGGCTTCAGAGCCCATCAGGAGCTGGCATTAGTCCTGGAGGGGGAGCTGGGCCAGGCCTGGGATGTGTGGGGGATTCGCTGGTGCTGTGGAATGTGTCCCCATGAAAGCAGAGAGCCGTGGGGACACATGGCAGCATGGGAGAGTGCTTGCATGCTTGAGATGGTGTTTGCACATTGGTGGCCACAGGTGAGATGGGAAATGGGCATTGCCTGAGGCTTTGCTGCAGGTGGCTCAAGTTATGCCCCTGCTTGGAGGACAACTGTGCCAGAAGGACATGCAGGGGAAGATACCTGCTATGGCTGAGAAAGGCATAGTCCAAGGCTTGCGGGATGCCTAATGTGCTGTCACCCTCAGGTGACACAGCCATGGGATGGCATCTCTGCCCATCCCATAGCCCTGTGCCAGGGATGCCCAGCAGCTCCCAGGCAGGTGGCACAGAGCTGAGGGCAGAAGGAGGCACAGCAGCAGGCACTTTCCTCTCTCCTGGGTCAGAAGGACATAAAGCAGGTAAGAAGCTGCCCCGAGGGTGCTGTGACCATCAGAGACAGACAAGGACCTTGGTGCCAGCCACAGTGGGCAACTGGGCAAACATATAAAGCCAACAAAGGTGAAAAAGCTGTAGGAAACCATTGTGTGCTCCTCAGTGCTCTACCAGCACATGGAAGTCTCTTGCCTGGTTCCTGGCATTATCCAGCCTCTCTCCTGGTCTCCCATCCTTTTCACACCCCTCCCCTGGCAGGTGCTGTCCCTGGGTGCTGATGTCCTTCCCGAATACAAGCTGCAGGCGCCGCGCATCCACCGATGGACCATCCTGCACTACAGCCCCTTCAAGGCCGTGTGGGACTGGCTCATCCTCCTGCTGGTCATCTACACAGCCGTCTTCACCCCCTACTCGGCTGCCTTCCTGCTCAACGAGGAGCAGGTGGAGGAGAAGCGCTGGGACTGCAGCTACACCTGTGACCCTCTCAACATCATTGACCTCATCGTGGACATCATGTTCATCGTGGACATTGTCATCAACTTCCGCACCACCTACGTCAACATCAACGATGAGGTGGTGAGCCACCCCGGCAAGATCGCCATTCATTACTTCAAGGGGTGGTTCCTCATTGACATGGTGGCTGCCATCCCCTTTGACCTGCTCATCTTCCGCTCCGGCTCTGATGAGGTAAGAGCAGGGTCTGGTGGTCTATCAGGACAGGAGGGGACTTGTGGATGGATAGGGAGAGATGTATGGGAGAGAAAGAGAGGGATGTGGATGGTTTGATGTAAGTGGTAGATGGATAAATCCATGCGGAGAGGGGTGGTTGGTCACAGGGTGGACAAGGGTGTCTTTACATGGTTTATAAGCAGCTGGGACCTGGGATTTCATTTTTTAGGGTCACGCAGTCCCTACTCTAAGTGTTAAGACTGGATCCACTCCCCTTGCTGAGGCTGACCCAGCAGAGCAGGCTGGGGGCTCAGTTGAAGGGCTGACCCCACACTCCACTGTGGGTGAATTTGGGGGTGCGCTGCCAGCCAGACTCAAAATGTTGGCAATGGGATAACCCTGTAGTTATGGTACTGCCTGGAGGCTCCACATCTGGGAATGAAAGGCAGCTCTTCTGGGAGCAATGGCTGGCAAGGTGAGGACCCATCAGGAAACAGGGGTTTGGCCTTGGCTCTTCTCACTTGCTCGCCTCTAATCCCAGAGCTTGTTGCCTTTATGGTCAGCAGAGCGAAACTGCCCTTCCTGTGCTGTGACTCATCTGACCTAGTTCAGAGGTCACCTCCAGGACAAGGTGATTCACACTCTAGAAATGCATTTTTATCCTTCAAAGGAAGCATGGCTCAGTTGGGAACATGCCTTCGGAACATGCCATATTTATCCTTATGCTTGTCCCTGAGTTTTCTCTCTCCTGCAGACCACCACCCTCATTGGCCTCCTGAAGACTGCCCGGTTGCTGCGCCTGGTGCGCGTGGCCCGCAAGCTGGACCGGTACTCGGAGTATGGGGCAGCCGTGCTCTTCCTGCTCATGTGCACCTTCGCCCTCATCGCCCACTGGCTGGCCTGCATCTGGTACGCCATCGGCAATGTGGAGCGGCCCTACATGGAGCACAAGATCGGCTGGCTGGACAACCTGGGCGACCAGATCGGCAAGCGCTACAATGACAGCGACCTCTCCTCTGGCCCGTCCATCAAGGATAAATACGTCACTGCCCTGTACTTCACCTTCAGCAGCCTCACCAGCGTGGGCTTCGGCAACGTCTCACCCAACACCAACTCCGAGAAGATCTTCTCCATCTGTGTCATGCTCATTGGCTGTGAGTGCCTGCGCGTGTCCCACTGTCCCCATCCCTGCTTTGGAGGTTGGAGCATCTCCCTCTGCCTATGCCTCTTCTGCACAGACAAATGGTTGGGGTGATAGAAACACATGTTTTCAGGTCCTGGTAGATGTGGGTTTTGGGAATCTGCTGGTTCCAGGTCCGATGTAGCTGGACATGCATCTCCCCATGTCCCGCTGAGTCCTGCCCTCTTGTTGCAGCTCTGATGTACGCCAGTATCTTTGGCAATGTCTCAGCCATCATCCAGCGCCTCTACTCAGGCACAGCCCGCTACCACACGCAGATGCTGCGGGTCAAGGAGTTCATCCGCTTCCACCAGATCCCCAACCCCCTGCGCCAGCGCCTGGAGGAGTATTTCCAGCACGCCTGGTCCTACACCAATGGCATTGACATGAACGCAGTAAGTATGGGCAGGGAGGCCTTGTGTCCTCACAGCACTTTGTCCTGAACAACACGGCATCTAGATCTGGGTCCACCCAAACACTTCCATCCTTTTAACCAGGATACAGGCAGAAGTCTCGGGAGGCTGGAGACAGACTCTATCCGTACACCTCCTGCATTTCCACCTCCTGCATCCCCCTTTCTCCTTCTCCCCTTTTTCTGCCTATTCCTTTACATCTACCCGGAGGTTTTCCAGGGTCATAAGCACATTTCTTGGCCAGAGAGCAGGTTTGGTGGGGAGCTCAGTCCCTGTTGGCACTGAGCACTTTCAGGCTGGTGTCTGTTGGTGTCACAGGAGTGGAGCAGGTATCGATCCAGCTCCTCTCCACACTGCCGGTTGCTAAGCAAAGTGCATCCTGCTCTCGCAGCAGGGAAAGGAGGGCATTTAAATAAACCTCGATCCATTTTAATTAGAGCCCAGAGAGGCAGCTGTTTGTTAGCAAAGGGGGATCAATGGCGGAGCTGTGCTGGAGAGGCGCCGGGGCTCCAAGCCTGGCGGGAAGGCTTGTGCCAACGGCGCCGGGGCTCTGCGGGGATGAGGAGGCGGCTCGGCCAAAGTGTTCTGGGCTGGGGACTTGACTCACGGGCCCGGAATTCAGTGCACAGACATGGTGGCTCGGCCAGAAGCAAGGCAGAGGAATGAGAAAGTATAAGGCAAGGAGAGACATGGGACCTCGTATTCCTGGTCTCTTGGCCCTAGGGAGGTCATCAGCCCACTCATTCCCAGTTCATGCTCCTTTTTTTCCTTAAGATTTGATCCTGAGTACCATCAGGACACAGATTTGTATGAATTCAGCATCTCCCTTTAAAGTTGCTGCTGCCACATGAAACAACTGCGCAGCATTTGGGGGTTTGCTGCTGGGAGAGCTTCGGGTGAAACCTCTCCATGGAGGAGACACCCTGGGCTGGCCATCAGTGGCAATAACGAGAAGCAGTGCCATGGCACCTCACCAAGCACAGGTTCTCTTGGCTTAGTACAAACCCGGGTCACAAATCCCCTGTGAGAGCTGAGCTTGCGGCTCAGCCATGCTGCCGCTCACACCAGTTCCTGCTGGGTGCTGCTGAGACAGCGCAATCTCATCAATCACCCCACAGCCCAATCAATTCCTCCACCCCTTATTTCCCAGTAGGGAAACACTCCTGCTAGCCTGGGAGATCATGATGGAGCCAGGAACAAGTCATGCTCACCAGCCCCAGCATGGCTGTTCCAGATTTGGCCACCGGCGGGATGTGAGCAAAGAGGACAGCAAGGAGGACCCCGGGGCCATATGCTGCTCTCCAAAAAAAAACCCAAACCCAGGTGGTTTTCACCTTGGCACTGTGAGTCATTGGTGGCAGCAGCTTTCTCCATATTGTGAGTTTTACCTTGATGTCACCTTCAGATTCAGCTTTTGTTCAACATGAGGTATTTGCACAGGTATATTTAGCTGTCACTGCACACAACTGCCCTGTGCTGCTGCTTCTTGGCATTCAGGCAGGTGCTGTTTAATTAAGGTTTTTGTGCTCTTTGTGCCAGTTTCTGCTCTCATTCATCCAAGATTAGTGGATGCAAAGATGAAAAAGGGGATATGTCACCAGTGGGTATAAATAGATTGGACTGGTTATTTTTATTTATTCCTTGGGAGTGCTGTTGTCCCCAGCCATAAGCAGTAAAAGTCAGTGACAGGCAGGCAGGCAGGGATCCACCAAGGGAAGATCAAAAGATCATCAAAATCACAGAATCACAGAATGGTTTGAGGTTGGAAGGGACCTCAAACCTCAAACTGTTCCACTCCCTGCCATGGGCAGGAGCACCTTCCAGTAGACCAGGTTGCTCCAAGCCCCATCCAGTCTGGCCTTGAACACTGCCAGGGATGGGAAAATGTCCCCACCTTTGGCTTTCTGGGCACACAGCCTCCCTATTTGGCCCCATTGTGTGTCACAACCTCCCAGTTCTGTCCCAGTGTTCCCTCCCAGGGACGGTGGCGTGATGGCATCTCTCCCTGGCTCTCCACAGGTGCTGAAGGGCTTCCCCGACTGCCTGCAGGCCGACATCTGCCTGCACCTGAACCGCACGCTGCTGCAGAACTGCAAAGCGTTCCGGGGAGCCAGCAAAGGCTGCCTGCGCGCCCTGGCCATGAAGTTCAAGACGACTCATGCACCGCCTGGAGACACCCTGGTGCACTATGGAGATGTCCTCACCACACTCTACTTCATCTCCCGGGGTTCCATTGAGATCCTCCGGGAAGACATTGTGGTGGCCATCTTAGGTGGAAAAGTCCTTCCTTTTGCGAGGGGTGGTGGGTGAGGGGCAAAGGGTGATGATGGGCAATGAGCAGTGGACAAAGGGTGGCAGGTGAGGGTAAAGAATTTCGTTGGGGAAGGGAAGGTTGTTCCTCAGCATCTGACGGGTCCCCGCGCCAGTGGACAGGGACAGGAGGATCCCTGGGAGATGCCAGGAAGAGGCCGCAAGGGAGTGAGGAGAGCAGGGCTCAGAAGTCACCAGCCATCACTGATAACCCACTGCTCTGGCTTGGTGTCACCATCAGTGATGGCTTTCACAGTGTCATCCCCAGCACACACGATCAGGGTCAGGCTTGCTGGACATCCCCTTGTTCATGAGCCCCAAAGGAAGGGGTGCTGGACCAGAACATCTGGAGCAGCAGTGGGTGCCCACCCCTCCATAATGAGCTGTCTCTTGACACAGGGAAGAATGACATCTTTGGGGAGCCCATCAGCCTCTACGCCCGCCCAGGGAAGTCCAACGCCGATGTGAGGGCCCTGACCTACTGCGACTTGCACAAGATTCAACGCGAGGACCTGCTGGAGGTCTTGGACATGTACCCAGCCTTCTCTGACAACTTCTGGAGCAACTTAGAGATCACCTTCAATCTACGAGATGTGAGTGCCAGGGCTGCCCCAAGGAGCAATGTGGTCAACGCTTAAATTTGGCAAGTGGGAGGGCTGAAGCAAGGATGTCAGCTGGTGCAACAGCCACATTTCCCAGGGCTTTCTCCACAGAGTTATGATTCCCCCACAGCAAGACATGTCTACTGCATGTTTCCGAGCTCTTTGGAAAGGCTGGCACAACAAGCCATGCCAGTGGTACTCTGCTCTGCAGCACTTGTAAATCATCCACAGGGCTGCTCCAGCCTGGGCAAATGGGTTGCACACGTTTTGAGGCTGCTGAAGTAAGAAATATTCTCATGCTTCATTGAATTGGGTACCAGCTTCCTCTGAAAATTCCTTTTTAAATAATCAGGTTTGCAATCCCTGAAAGGCTTGAAGCATTTTTGCCAGTGCTGTTTGACTCTTTTATAGTGTGTGACTCAACTTTGTCCTTTCCCGACATTTTTTTTTTGAGAGACCTGAAAGATAGAAAAGAAAGTCAAATTCCCTCCATGTCCTGTCCCACTCTGGGATGTCCTGCCACTTCTCAGGGTGCTCCTTCCCTCCCCATGGCCCTGACAACCCTTACCTCAGTCTTAGAGCAGCAAGTACAGCCTTAGGAATCCCCTGAGCTCTGAAACCAGTCCAGGAGGCACTGAGTGGGACAGGGCAGCGGTGAAGAGAGAGGTAGCTTCACCTTCAGAGGACGTGGAAAGGGCTGTAGCCCCCATGGCACACCTGGATGGGACATGGCACCCTTTCCCTGGTGACCAGCCCCTCTCATTCCTCAGGCAGACAGCGTTCCCCGCTCACCCCTCAGCGAGGAGTATGACTGCACCTACCGCCGGACTCGCCGACGCAAGCACTCCCTTTGCCAGCCCAGCAAGCCTGGTGAGTTCCACTGCATTGGCAGAGCCTGGCCTGCAGGCCAGGAGAGCGGGATCATTATTAATTACTGCCCTGGCAGGTGCCCCAAAGCAGAGGTTGCTGGTGCCTCTGTCCCTGCAGACCATCCTGCAGGCACCCAAACTGCCTTCCCTCCCTCCCCTTGGGATGCCCCAGCCCTACAGGCATCCTGAAGGGAATGGGGGCTGTTTGTTTCATGTGTGGTACTCCCCAGACTGACCCGTTGTCTGTCCCACAGACCGAGACACGGGCACCTCTGATGCAGAGCAGTATCACACCTACTCCGAGCTCACCAACCCCCAGAACCCGCCGAGTAAGGACCAGTGGGACGACATGGGCAGCAGCACCTCTCCCTGCTCCCAGGCTAGTGACGACGAGGCCAAGACCGGCAGCCCTGTGAAAGCTGAGCCCTTCCCCACACCCAAAAAGGATGACTTTGCTCTGCCCTCGCTCAGCCTCATCACCACCAGCGCCGGCAACACGGAGATCGGCAAGCAGGCGGCGGAGAGCAGCCAGTCCTACACAGGTACTCACAGCTGCAGGCTGAGCTGGCAGGAGGGTGGTGAGAGATGCTTGGGTATGGTGGTCTTGTCTTGGAGCAGGTCCAAGCAGCTCACATGGATTTGAGGGGAGCCACGCTCCAAGGCCAAGGGTCTTCACTGCCTTTTATCCCCAGCTGGATCTGCTCTGTCCCTCCTGTGCCACTCCATGTGTGTCAGGGTGGTGGCTGTCCATGTGTGTGGGTGATGGCTCTCCATGTATGTCAGTGCTGGCTCCACGTGTATGTTGGTGATGGCTCTCTATGTATGTCAGGTGACAGAGCCTGGAGCACCTCCATACCAGTGGGGCTGGAGGATGCAAGACGGAAGTGCTGAGATGTCTCCTCTCCTTCCAGACACTCCCCTGGATATTCCAAACATGTTCACCTTCTGGGAGGACCGGCAGCCGGCCCACCCCGCGGAGCCTTTGCAGCACATCTCGCTGGTGCACAGCTCTCAGGACGTGCCCCTGCACAGTGACTACAGGCCAGGGCAGATCGAGTCCAGGCTGGAGCTCCTGCAGGCCCAGCTCAGCAGGTGGGCAGGGTTGGAGAGGACCTGAGGGACTCTGGGCCATCAGCTTCTGCTTTCTAGAGGTGGCTGCTGTGGGCTCTGTGTGCAGCAACGCCACATCCTGACCCCTGGGACACTGCATTCCTGGGGAGGGGGTGGGAGTGCTTTGCAAATGCAGCAGCTTCTCAAAGGGCAAGTCCTGACCCTGACTGCAGCCCAGCCCCTCATCTGCTGCTGTGCCACCACCCTTGGCATCTGTCACCACCCCCAGGATCTCCCACACTGCCACCTGAGATCTGTCACTTTGCCATGGCTTCCAAACGAATGCAATTGCAGGTATGAAACCACCCACAGGCACGACTGGAGCCCTTTGCAGGTTCCCTCTTCCTGCTGCAAAGAGCTAAAAGCACCCTCCTGCTCGAGCAAATGAGCCTCATGACCATCACTGCCCTCTAAATAAGAAAAAATACATTATTTTTCAAACTGACAGAGAGTAGGTTTAGATTGGATACTAGAAAAAAATCCTACCCTGTGAGGGTGGTGAGGCCCTGGCAAAGGTTGCCCAGAGAAGCTGTGGCTGCCCCATCCCTGAAGTGTTCCAGGCCAGGCTGGGTGGGGCTTGGAGCACCCTGGTCTAGTGGAAGGTGTCCCTGCCCATGGCTGGGGATGGAACTGGATGAGCTTTAAGATCCCTTTCAACCCCAACTATTCTATGATTTTGAACGAGAAGGGAAGAGCCCACGCTGGAGGTGCAGGTTTGAGGTCCCCAGGCAGCACCCACACTGTGGGCTCTGCTGCACTTGTTGAGCTCATTTCACCACACACTTGTGTTTAGGCGTCTCTCCAGTACACCATCCTAGCACTGGGGGACAGATCTACCCACTCTGTAAGTGATGCTGTGACTGTGTCCTGCAAGCGGGGCTGTGCCCGCTCCTGCCAGAGCTATTCACTTCAGTCAAGGACAAGGCAGAAGGAAGAGACTTCTACTTTTCCATTTCCTTCTATTCCTCAGTTAGAAATGGTTGGCACTAACCTGCCTTGCTGCATCTGTCAGCACAGGCAGCTGGCCTGGAGAATTGATCCAGATTAAAACTAAACATTGCAATTTTTTTCCCCCTCCAGGGTAATTTTAGCTTTTTTTTCAAGTCCCTGCTCCAGATCCCAGTTTGGCTCCACATAAAATTGAGCAGAGGATGATTGAGTGTGGCAGGAGAGAGATGGCAGGATTGATCTCTCTGTGGCAGTGCTGGTTTGAAGCTCTGTAAAAACCTCAACAAGCAGCAGGCAAAGCATCATTGCCCTGGGGCAGCGGGATCGGCACCTCCTCCCAGTGCCTCCCCTGCCCAGCCGCGGGATGCAAAAGGGTTCTCTACGCTAACGCCAAGCTGCTCTGTCCCCAGGCTGGAGTCCAGGATGTCGTCAGATATTAATATAATCCTCCAGCTCCTGCAGCGCCAGCTGTCCCAAGTGCCACCCGCGTACAGCCCCATCTCGCCGACCTCCCACAGCCTGGCCATGTACGGCATCGTCCCGCGGAGCCTGGAGCCGCTCACCCCCTGTGCGCCTCTGGAGGACCAGGAGCCGGCGACCCAGGAGCAGGTAAGGTCACCCCTCCTGGCTCAGCACCCCCCGGGGTCCTTCTGCCCCAGTCCTGAGTTCTCTCCTGGCAAAGCACAGCCAAACACTCACGGGTCCCGGCAAAGCCACGGGGTCTTGATTTGGAAGCAGATCTGCCCAGTGCATCACTGATTTCGGGGCACAGCTGCCATCCCCGACACTGCCAATGTGCCCCATCAGTAGGGAAGGAAGTGGGCTCCTCTGCTCTGAGGCTTCCTCACGTGAAAAATAACATTTTGGGGCTTGGAGCCTGATGAGGCTCCAAGGCTTATGAGGAGAGACCGTGGCTACTTTGTTTTCCTTTTACCATAACCCACCCGATTCCTTGTTTCCCACCAGAGCCCGAGCTACACGGAGGTAGAAAAGTTCCACTTGAAATCCAGGGACTCCTTGTCAAGCGGGATGCAGCTCTCTGAGTCATCTGACAAAACCATGACAGTCTACTCCGAGCAGGAGCACCACTCCCCACCTCTCCCGAACCCAGAGCCTCCCCACCAAAGGGCACCAAATACCCAGGGACTCTTGCGG
The DNA here is from genome assembly GCA_013398055.1 of Ifrita kowaldi. Taxonomy (NCBI): domain Eukaryota; kingdom Metazoa; phylum Chordata; class Aves; order Passeriformes; family Cinclosomatidae; genus Ifrita; species Ifrita kowaldi. The sequence continues at coordinate 22,662 of VZRS01003374.1, read as the reverse complement.
GGCTCTCGTTTCCCTTCCCTCCCTGAGCACTTGGAGGCATCTTCCGAGCACCAGGACATTCAGAGACACCTCTCCGACCCCGTGCTTCCTGGAAGTTAGAGACGTGGGGGCTGCGGGGCGAGTCAAGAGGAACCTCAACTGCAAGCCCGGTCAGTTGATGTTGATTTTGACTGCAAGGGTAAGACATTGGACAATGCCATTGGCTCAGGGGTATAATTTGTAGCTATCTTCTGCCATCATGACAGGAAATATAGAGTGGCTGGCTTCCAAGGTCAACGTTTTCCAGCGGTACCCATAGAGTAGATTTCATTTGCACATTAGAGCAAACCTAGAACAGTTCTTACAGCCACCATTGAGTTGGTTAGGCCATGTGGTTCCCACCAGCTCCTCCTTGCCAGGGCTTCCTCTCGAGAAGAGCACGAGCCAAGCGAGCCACAGCGACCACAGGAGAGCAAATCCACGGCTCTGGGCTGCGAGGCCGCTGTGCTGGAGATCTCTGGAGCAGGGACCATTGTGTTGGTACGAGGCTCAACCCAGCAGAGCCCGCAGGTGTTACAGAAAAGGTGGTCACCAGAGGAGGAGTGGGAGATCTCCACGGTGTGGTCCAGGGGAAACCGCAGGTGGGAAGCCCAGGACAAGGACAGAGGACAGAAGCTTGTCCTACTTGATTGCCACTGAGAAGTGAAGGGCCTACAGCCCCTGCCACCTCAGCCTGCTTCAGCACGAGTCCCAGGGCACTGACTTCTCCAGCAAGGCTGGTCACGCCTTGCAAACCCCAACACGCATCCCACACCTTCCCAGGTAAATCCAGCTGGTCACCGGCCTGGGCATAAAGCACAAAACTCAAAAGCACAATCCCATAAAGCTGAAAAGCCCCAGATACCTTGTGTCCAGCCCTCCCTCCCAGCTTCTCTCTTTTGATAAAGGTTCAATAGGTGCTTCCTCCTGCCCACCCCTTCTCCCAGCAGACTCCCGCAGCATTCCCATAGGAGAAGCCCACGTAGCACTGCTGCCTCGCCGCTCGGGTAGATGCTGTGACAGTCCTAGGCCACCAGCTCAAGTAATGTATCAAGCTCCCTTTGAGAGTAGTCAAACTGTGAGCATCTCTTTCTCTGGAGTTTTAGTGTACACTTTGCTAATAAAGATGTTTTTGGCACCCGATGTGAATTACAGCTGTGTTCGTTGGGAGCATCCATGAATTCATCCCGGGCATCTTCACCCCGAAAAGGCTGTGGTCAAACCCCAGTTGCTTCATCCAAGGAGGGTGGGGCTGACAGAGCCCATGTGCAGTCAGGTCAAGGATGGAGCCTGCGGGGCCTTCGCCGGGCAATCCCTTCCCGACAGGATGCAGTTGCGGCTCTGCAGTAATTTGGAAAAGCTTTTCTACAAGCCCAGGCAGCTGTGTATGAGAAATGATCTCACAAACACAACTCAGGCAAGGCTCAGACCCAGAGTCCTTGCAGCGAGCGGGAGTTCAAGGAGTACAGCCCCTGCACGCCCCGCCGAGCACCCGCGGGGTCAGACGGGTGCTTCAGGGGCCGGACCCAGGATCACGCATCGCCGACCCCAGGCGGTCCCCTCGCCCCCAGCAGGGGATTAAATCAGCCACTCCCCGGCTCGAGCGGGATGCTGAGCACAGCAAGGAGCTCCCCAGGGAGCCAGCTGCGCCCCTTCCCCCAGTAAGGCACCGAGCACACGCCAGTGCCGCTTCCAAAATAAACCCCATAATTAACCTCCTGTTAATTAGAGACAAGCCCAGCCCCGTCCGCCACCCGGCGGAGGCGGGACTCGAACACGGGGCACCGTCCTGCGCCTGAAGTGGCCCCACCCGCCTCGGGCTGGCGTGACTGACATCACTTGCAGCCAATCGATCATCGATAAGAACCCAAGACCCCGCCTCCGGTCACTGCGACCGCGGGTAGCCAATAAGATGTCGACAACCAGCGCGCCCGCCCTCCCGGGCGGGGCCGAGAGCAACCGTAGGTTACCCCAGCCAGATCGAGAGCATCCGTTTCGAGTGACGGGCAAAACGACCAATGGAAAACCGCAGCGGGCCAAGCGGACAGGCAGATTACCCAATAGACAGCCGGCATTCTAAATGACAGCCAAGGCATCCAAGCCGCGCGCAGTGGGCGGGGCTCCCCGCGTGGCTTCCGTTCCCGTTGTGTGAGAGGCCGAGTCCCAAACGGCTTCAGCGCCGCTGCCGCCGCCGGGTCTGGGCCGGGACCGGGGGCCGAGCCGGGG
>VZRS01003374.1:0-20201 GCA_013398055.1 Ifrita kowaldi | reverse complement strand
GGGGGGCCGAGCCGACCCTCCCCTGCCGCCCCGGGAGCCGAGCCGAGCCTTCCCCGCTCCCCGACACCCAGGGGGCCGTGCCGTGCCTCCTCCGCTCCCCGTCTCGGGGGCCGCGCTGAGCCTCCCCCCGGCCCGCACCGCCTCTCCGCTTGCTCCAGCCGGGCCCCCCCGCAGCCTCTCTGGGCCAGGCCCGCGGCCCCCCCGGCCCAGCCATGTCGCTGCACGGGAAGCGGAAGGAGATCTACAAATATGAGGCGCCCTGGACCGTGTACGCCATGAACTGGAGCGTCCGGCCCGACAAGCGGTTCCGCCTGGCGCTGGGGAGCTTCGTAGAGGAGTACAACAACAAGGTGGGCAGCGGTGGGCGCAGGGACTGGGGCAGAGCAGGGGTTGACCCTCCTCATCCCAGGGTTGGGGTGGGCGGGGGGCGCCTGCCCGCCCTGTCCTGGACACCGGAGCTGTGCGGAGCCGTCAGGTGCCCCCGAGGTGCAGGCACTGGACCAGGTCCAGGCCGGTCTCCTAGCGAGCCCGGAGCTGATGGGACATTGCGGGGCTGCGGTGGGAAGAGCCCTGGGTGCTGCTGGTTTTGGGACAACGCTGCTGCAGGGCTTCTCGTGACCTCTGAGCTCCGGGAATAACGATTGCGTTGACTTTAGTCACATAAGCACCACATGCTGAGAGTTCTCTGTGGCGTAAAGAGCTGAAAACTAAAGGTATGAGGATGAGATGAGTTTGGATGCTGCTGCCATAGAAATAAAACAAGGTCCCCGGGCTTGGGCGTATCCGGCTCTTTGGTCAATATAAAGGAAAGTTCATGCCCAGGACTAAAGTTTGTGCATATATATGCATATAGATACAAATAAGTTCCACCTCAGTCTGAGGAAGAATTTCTTTCCTTGGAGGGTGGCAGAGCACTGGAACAGGCTGGTCAAGGAACTTGTGGAGTCTCCCTTTCTGGTGACATTCCAAACCTACCTGGACGTGTTCTGTGTCTCCTGCTTCAGATGACCCTGCCTAGAAAGGGGGATTGGACTGGATGATCTTGAGAGTTCCCTTCCAACCCCAGCAATTGTATGATTCTGTGATGTATTGGGTGTCTGAGACTGTGTTGGAAATGTGCTATTCTCATTGTACTTTCTTGCTGTGGATGACTTCTGTATGATGATAACTTTTTTCATAAGTATATAAACCACTTTCAGTGATTCCTCGGTACTTTTCCCTGAGAACAAGGGTGTACTGAGGCATGAGATGGTATCTTTATTGTTTCCCTGCAAAGTGTAAGTGGAGAATGTTACACAGGTAATGGAGACTGTGTTCATTTCTCGGAGCACATGTGCAGTCACTTCTGAACAGACTTCAAGGCGCTACTCTGGTATCGTGAATTCATAGAAATAGAAGAGAGATGAGGAGATGGATGAAGTTATAGAGCATCCTGAAATTTCTGTGAAACCGAAGGTTTGCCAATAGAGCTTGATGTGTTTCTAGCATGTAGCTTTGTAGCCTTGTCAAGGTTTTTAATGGAGATTGTGGAAAATACTGTCAAAAAGTTGATGTTGGGGATAGGGCTCTGTGCAAGGGTGTGGTGGCAGGGGTGACATCTCTTAGGGTGGTTAGATCCCTGTCCTTGCAGCAGTCCTAGACATGGTGCTTTGCTGAGCACGTTGTAGTTCAGGCAGCATGAGCTCTGTGTGAGAGCTGTCTCCATTTTCTGGAGAGTGTTGTGGTTCTGGGAATGCTGCTGGGGACAGGCAGGGCCTGAGCTTGAAAACTTCCAATTTGTTTAGAGACCAACTTGAAAATGTTTTTTTAGTCTATAGTCTGAGAAGGTAAAATAGCAAATCTGCTAACAGTTGTTGTTTAGAGATGGCACAATTGGTTAATAAGGGGCTATACATTTATGTTGCCTATACCTCTTTAAGTTTGGAGCATTCCCTGGGGTTGCTCTCAGTTACAGTGTGGTGAGATTTGCTTTTCAGTTCAAGCTTCCAGTGTAAAGCCACCACGTCAACTCCTCTCTTCTACCCTTTACACTCACAGTTGTTGCAGACAGAAATTGTGTAGGACTATGTAAATTATTACTGTCTGTAAATATTACCCAGGGCTTCTCTTGGCCTCTGAGCTCCAGGAATAATGATTCTGTTGACTTCAGTTCGTATAAGCGCCACATGCTGTGAGGTCTGTGTGGTGTACAGAGCTGGAAACTGATTGTGTGAGGATGAGAAAAGTCTGGATGCTGCTGCTGCTATAGAAGTAAAGATTATGTATGATTAAAAATTAAACCTGTACAATCAGTGCAGTGAAATGTAACCTTTGTTTGTGTCTCTGATATTTCAGGGTGATTTTTTTCTGTTTTTGTTTTCTTGTTTGGTGCTTTTTGTAGGAAGACAGTTAACAGAGAGCTGTCTTGGCTAATTGCAAGTGTTGTTATCGCTCAGAGTATTGATGCTGTCTCCTTTACTTTGGGGACCAGAATACTCTTGGGAGTATTAAAACAGTATCTGCACTGTTTCAGTGGTGCCTTACTATGACTCTGTCAGCTGTGCTGAGCCCTTTAGAGGGTGGTGAAACATTCAGGGAATAGATTCATGCTCCAGATTGGAAACCCTTGTACAGGTCCTGTAAAACTGTGCTGCCTGCACACCTGTTGTAAACTCTTCCAGCCCCTGTCCATGCACATGGTATAACCAAAGGAGCAAAGGGAAAAAGCAGAAGTTGCCATTTAAATAGTCCATGATATTGTACAGCAAAGGGCCTGGAGCAGTGGAGTTTTTAGCCTGACTTCTGGAGTTAACAGAAATGTAAGATTTTTTACAGAGTATGCGTGAAGTTTTGTCCTTCTGCATATAATTTGTCCTTCATGGTTGAGATGTTTAACATTTTTGTTCCTGATATTGCAATGGTTTGTTCAGATAATTGGCTTTCTTCCATAATAATAAAAATGGTCTGGAATAGTGTAGTTTGCTTAAAGTCCAACTAAATAAGTGAATATACCTTTTCCTTATTACTCATTTAGGATTTCTTTTAAAAAGACTTGATGCCCAAGTATTTGTTGCAGAAGTGCTCACTGGGAGGGAATTAAGGGTAAAGAGTGGGAGATTTTTGTCTCATTTATCTCTGATTTTCTGTTTCTGCAGAAATTACCGGCATTTGAAGTACTACAGGTTGCATGAACTGTATGTTTACACCTCTCTTTTGTGGGGAGCTCAAACCTCTTGGCTGCCAAACCCTAATTTACTGTGAGCCTCAGTTCCCAGACACCTCTAACCCCGTCAGCCATCACGCTGATGAGCTCTATGGCACAGACTGAAGCTGGTTGCCAAGACCTGTTTGAACCCCAAAGGAGTTTTATTTCAGCTTGTATACCTTCACTGATCAAATCACTGCTACGAGAAGAAAGATGCCTTGCTCTGGTTGGAAGAATTAAATAATTTGAGGTGATCTTTCCTAAACTTCTTGGATTGGAAAACTGCAGTCAGCCTTTGTACTCCCTCACGGACCAGTGTCATGATGGGAGGGAACAGTGTTCATAGGTCTTACTCTTTAAAATACGCTCCACGTGTTCCTGGCTGTGGCTTCACGGATCAGGAGTGATCTGTGGAAAACACCAGGAAAGGCTGACTTTTGGGATCTCTCTGCAAGACAAAACTGGAATCCAGTTTAGGAGACAGTAGAGGTTGTGCCGTACACAGCTCGCTCCTGTCACTGGAGCAGACGGACAGGTTCTGACCAGGTGCTTCCCAGATTTCCACCTCCTCCCAAGCAGTGCCTCAGACAGAGAGCGTTCAGGGCAGTTGTTTTGCCAGAAGGTCATTTGTTCTGTAAGATCTAGCACTGCAAGGAAGAATTGATTGCACGGCGAAGATTAATTGGTGCTGTGACATCTTTCTGATTGTACATGACCCTAAAATAATTGTGAAATGTCATTTTGGGTAGTTACTAATTAGATTAGAGGGTTGTAGTTTTGGGGAGTTTTAAACTACTGTGAATTTGGTTCACTGTTCCTCCAACCATGTAAGAAAAAGAAGCTGTTACCAAATTTTGCATCGTTTAGTTCTGTCTGATTCTTTTGGATCATGTTGGAGATGGGATTTTTTTAGAAGTTAGGGAATGCTGATTAAAGGCACTTCTTTACTGACATGCACTGTTGCAATTACACTCTATGTTGATAAGTGCTTGGATTATAATATGCTAAAATTAGATGTGGATTTTCCTATCTTGAAGTGTTGTAGAAACAAATACATATTTAGCATTCCTAGCTACTGGCATGGCATAATCACAAAACTAGTTGAGATTGAACACGCTGATCCTCATTTTCTCACTGGAAAGACTTACAGGGAGATGTAGAATGGTTCAGATTGTATCCAGACTGACAGGTACTTTCCTATAGGCATCATCTCAGTCTTACCTGGGCTGGACCTCAGGCACTCCTTCGTGCAGCAGCATTCTTGCCTCGCTTGCAAAAGGGAGAGACAGGGCTCTGATATAATTGGCATCCTGGAAATAATTCCATGTTCCATCCCCTCATGTTCAGCCTGCACAAGAGGATGAGTAGAGGGGTTCTGTAGTGACTGTGTGTGATCGAGTCTAAAAAGAAGAGTCACAGCTTTGAATATGCTGAACTTGGAAAGAACAGAGCTTCTCAAGCATTCCTTCTGCTCCGGTGTCCGGGCAGAGCAGTGTCTCCTGCTCAGCGTTACCGCCAGCTGCTCCCGCTCCGAAGGCTGTGCAGGCGCCTGAGCTGCAGCAGTGATGATGATAATACAATTTCTGTTCTCTAACCCAGCCTACACCTAAACATGTCAAAGAGCAGAGGTACTGGATTGCTGAATTGCTTCATCTTCAGGTGTGAGGAGGGGTTAAATGTGAATATGAAGTGCAGGAATGTTTACATTGAACCAGTGAAAGGCTATCCTTTGCTGTTTGAGATTTGCTTCTGGTGATGAGGATGTTGATTGCTTTGTGTAGGATTAATACACTCATGTTGAGTGGAAAACAGCGTAAGCAAAGGAGAAATGATTAGAGGTTATTTGTCTTCTGATCCCAACCTTGCCACAAGATTTTCTATCACCAAGGACAGTTTGCTTCCTTTGTAAAATCCGCTTAGTATTTCTGATCCCTAAAGGAGTTAGAAAGCTATTTGTCAATCACTTCAGAAGTCTGGGAGATTTTTGACTGATTTATACTAGAGTGTGAAGGATAATAAGGAGTAGTTGTAATAAAGAGAGGGCACGAAGGGCTGTATTTCAGTTTTTGGAAGCATACTTGGTTGCATCTTTTAGTGTTTGTTATGGGGTGGAAAGAATGGAGCTTCTCATTGTTGAGGGGCAAGGTTTGCATTTAAGAGCATCTCTAAATGAGCTCATAAAACTGCAAATTAATTAGATTTGAAGATCCACTGAAGCATTTGTTGGTTTTCTGTTATGGGGGAAAAATGTGATACATTTCCCATCTAGTTGAAATGTGTAGTTTATTAGACAAATTGCTTATCCCAGGATAAGCATAAATTTTGGATTTTTTCAGATTGACATCTTAGAAAAAGTCCATTAAGCTACTATTCCCAGGAGGAAGCTGCTGTGTGGAAAGTACTAGGAAGTTCCTGCTGTGAGCAGCTTACAAACTAATTGTAGTGTGTCGTCCCCATAATGTTTGTGTTTGAGCAGCATTTCACACAGTGGGACTTTCATCCTGTTTGGGTCCTGTAGTCACTGCGGGTTAAACAAGTCCTCCCAGCACCTTTTGTTCTCTGAACACTTTCTGACATGTCAATATTTTTCTAATAACATCATGTCTGGGACTTCAAGCATTACTTCAGGTGTTCTCATAACCAGGCTGTGTAGAGATAGTTTCTTGTTTACTCTTTTGCATCACTCTCACAACAGGGCAAGTTAAGCCCTTCCCCCTGACACATCACTGTGCAAAAATACTAATTTGGAACTCAGTTACCTAGAATCTTTCAGCAGGCCTGCTTTCTTGGTCTGTTCACACAAAACATTTGAATAACCCTTTTAGCTTCCCAATATATGTTTTTTTTAAGTTTGAGTTCTGTTTTACCTTCTTCCTCTCTGATGTGACTGATCTATGAGTCTTTCATGAACTTGTGACAGAACATTTTGGGTCATGTGGTGCTGAAAAAGCTTGCCAGCTACCTGACGTGATCCATCACAGTCTGCAAGGTTATGGTCAAGAATTCCATAATATGCACTTAAATTGTGCGAACGACAGCTTGTTTTGCTCTCTGAAGATGACATTGTCAGCATCGGTTCAGTTAAGGATGAGTTAGAATAATGTTTGTGCAGTTTAAGTCTGTGATTTAAACTGGGCTTTGCGATGTGGAAAAAAGAAGGGTGGTCTTTAATCCCTTAGGATTGGATTTCAGTTCATTTGGGATCATCTCTTCAAATCAAAGCGCTGTGGTGATTATGGATACTTCACTTTACTTATGTGCCCCAGCAACGCTTTAACGATTTCTCATTTCACTGACATGATGATCCTTTTATATTGTCCTTGAGGTGACAGAAGATGTCCTGAAACACACTCGGTCTTAATGCTATCATTAGAAATGAGTATTTTGATAAAATGCTTTCTTTTAAATATGGTTTCTCACAGGTGCAGCTTGTTGGTTTGGATGAAGAGAGCTCAGAATTCATTTGCAGGAACACCTTTGATCACCCCTACCCCACCACAAAGCTGATGTGGATCCCAGACACCAAGGGAGTCTACCCAGACCTGTTGGCCACCAGTGGTGACTACCTGCGAGTGTGGAGAGTGAGTAAATCCCCCCTAGGAAAAGATGAACCATGACATGAATTGTGTTACATATTGATCTCTTTTTCACTGGAGACAAGATTTTCTTCTCTGCAATAATCTGACTATATGAAGACTATAGGAGAATCAGAATTTTCATGGTAATTGCTGTCTTAATCAACTTATTGAAAATAGAGGTGGTGGTTGTGTTTTCCAAAGCTTTAGGATATAAAGCTGAGAGGAAAGAAACCTGGGATTAACTCCTAATGTTTTGTGCTAGTGGAACAAGTCAGGTGATGTTCCTTTTTAAGTCAGATGTTTCATTTTCTCTAAAGGTGGGTGAAACCGAGACCCGACTGGAGTGTTTGCTGAACAACAACAAGAACTCGGATTTCTGTGCTCCACTGACATCATTTGACTGGAATGAAGTGGATCCTTACCTTTTAGGTGAGACTGACAAGACGTTATGTTTTTGGCACGCTTTTGAATTTAGTCTGATGAAGTCTGGGCTGTAACTGCTGCTGTGTCACTGCATGTCCACTGGTTAATCTGATAATTAACCATAGACTGCTGTATCATAGAAACTGCCATTGTCTTACATTTAAAAATAAAAACAATCATCTCATGGAGACTTTTTTTTTCATTGAAAGGTGCCCTGTCCAGTGCAGAATGGGTTACTCAGGTTGGGCTAGGGACATTTGGGGATACGGAGTCTTGGCCTTCAGGGCTGGTGAGCTGTTGTTACAGTGCTGAGTAAGGATGTGCATCAGCTCTGTGACTTATTTTAGAGTGTTCTGTAGTGGATATAAAACTGCACTGAGCTGTGTGTTTTGTGAAGCCATTTCAGCAGCAGGAGGAGAGCCAGGAGTCCTTAAGTCAGTTGGAGGAGGGGGCTGAACACTTAAGGTTTAATTACAGCCTACGGGACAAATTGTGAATCCAAGATGGTTGATCCAGAGGTTTGTTTCCCAGAAGAGAACAGCCATGGATGTCAGGAGGATTTGCCCAGAGATTAACAGTGATAATATGTCTTAGTAATTATTTACTACATGATTTATTTTTTGTGTGTTACATCTCTCATCTCTTAAGAGCTTTACTGCTAACCCCACCTTCAGTCCACAGCAACAATCAATTGATAATAACACGCCATCACAACACTGATTGAATTTGGGGTTTCGCATGTACAAGAGACCTACAGGATGGGAAAGTTGATCTCAGAGTTGCATCAGGCTTCTGAATAAATTGAAGCAGACATGAGCTATTTACACTTTATTCCTGTGTGGAAGGCTATTTCTGCAGCTAAAAGGTTTGGGTCATTTAAATGCATAGAAGACTGCTGGCTGTTTGACATTCTTGATTTTAATTCTATACTGTTCTATTTTGATCTGTAGATGTTGGGGGATGTTACATTAATCCAGGAAATGATTAAATCATTTGTGCCAATATTAATTTTGCTAATAGAAGTGGTTTTGTTTCAGGTACCTCTAGTATTGACACAACCTGCACTATTTGGGGTCTGGAGACAGGACAGGTTCTGGGAAGAGTAAATTTGGTGTCTGGCCATGTGAAGACTCAGCTTATTGCACATGACAAAGAGGTGATGGGGGGGTTTTGATTGTTTACATTGCATCTTTTTAAAGCAGTAGAAAAGGAGCAGAACTTTTCCATTTTCCTCCTTTTTTTCTTGAACAATCTAATGATTCAGAAAGATCATTTATGTAAGTTTGTGTACAGTTTTTCTAAGATTATATACAGTTTTGAGTACCTAAATACTGTTGGCTATCGAAACAGTTCTTTTTACTCATCATAGACTCTTGATTTAAGAACATGCTTGTTTTACCAGATTGCGCTCCAGAATATTGTAGAAAAATGCGGTAAAACATCAAATTAGACTTGAAATCAACCACATATTGAAGGCAATAAACAGCTTGCAAAATTCTTTCATTTTAACATTTTACTTTTCAATGTAAAAAACCCCAAGTCTGGGAGATCGATACGTTTTAGTTTCAGCGAGTGATACTGTATTTACATAAACATGTATTTCCTCCTTTTGGCGAGTGTAATAACTGAACAGTTGAGGGGAACATCAAGTATTTGAGAGACTGTGTGACAGTGAAATGTGCTGTCCCTGCCTGCGCTGCGCTCCCCGCGTGCGGAGCTGAGGCTGTGCTTTGTGCAGGTTTACGACATCGCCTTCAGCCGCGCGGGCGGGGGCAGGGACATGTTTGCCTCGGTGGGTGCTGACGGCTCGGTGAGGATGTTTGACCTCCGTCACCTGGAGCACAGCACCATCATCTATGAGGACCCACAGCACCACCCGCTGCTGCGTCTCTGCTGGAATAAGCAGGATCCCAACTACCTGGCTACGATGGCCATGGACGGGATGGAGGTAAGGCAGCAGCTCATCTTCCCTCAGTGCCGTTGGTGATTTTCTGGGGGAGATGGCTTGATACTAATTTATAGCCAGGTATTTAAGGTAAGGGGGCAGTGTCAGTACCCGAGGTATGATTAAGGACCGGTTCTTAGTGCACTAAGGAGTTAAAGAAGTGACCTTGGCATAATAAACTTGAGCTTTATGGCTTGTATATATTTCAGCTGATTTTTAAGAGGAGTCTGTGAGCAGCTGGGCAATAATTTTCACATAAAATCTTAACTGCAGGTGTTTTAGTCACCTTCTTCTTTCCCAGTCCAGTTTTAGTTTGTTACCAGGGCTGCTTCAGGGAAGCACAATTTGTTTGCCACTATGGCCTAACTCACAAGCCCCTTGTGAAGTCTGAATTCTTTTGAGACGCAACACACTGATCAACTGGAAGCTGTTCTTTAGAAACAGGGCTTGCTTGCCAGCCACATCCTTTAGGAAAGAGCCATGTTTATAGCCTTACCTCAAAATATTTAGTATTTTGAAGAAATCAATTTTTAAAAATGCAATTTATTAATGTAGCCGGTTTTTGTTTCTGAAGGTTGTGATTCTAGATGTCAGAGTTCCCTGCACCCCTGTTGCCAGGTTAAACAACCACAGAGCGTGTGTAAATGGAATTGCCTGGGCACCTCACTCTTCTTGCCACATCTGTACAGCAGGTAAGCGTGACCTGCGGGGGAATCTCAAGAGTCTTTTGCTGCATTTGCAAAATCCTCTTCATCCTAAAGTTTAAGCAGTTCTCTGCCTGTCTTTTGCTAAAGAATACTTGAAGTTTAGCAGCCCTTTATTAGTGACTTTCCTAAAATGTTACAGAAATAAACACCTACTAAAGTTTATTGTGTGGAAATGGTGAGCCCAGTACCCAAACTGTGCATCTGCTCTGGCTAAGCTGTTATTTTAAAGCTCCTTAGCTTTTTTGCAATCCAGTTCTTAAATGTTTTCTACTGTTACGAGTTCCGCTGGTCATTTGTTTATCAGCTCTGTCCTAGGTAACGTATAATGATCCAAGTTTATTTTGTTGGAGCATAATTGTGTTGTTGTAACTGGCTTGAATATGGATCAGGACTGGAACAGCCGTATCTTATCTGGCTCCTTAGGCTGTAGGCCTGTAGTTGGCACGTATGGAGATATGGTTATACTCTGACTGTACTTGCATTTCTTGTCTCTCTGCAGCGGATGATCACCAGGCTCTCATCTGGGACATCCAGCAAATGCCTCGTGCCATTGAGGACCCGATCCTGGCCTACACAGCCGAAGGAGAGATCAACAATGTACAGTGGGCGTCCACCCAGCCAGACTGGATAGCCATCTGCTACAACAACTGCCTGGAGATCCTCAGAGTCTAACTTTGCTGCTTCATGCACAGTGAGGCAGGGCTGTGTCATTCCCCCTCCCCTCTAAAGTAAGAACACCACCAGTCAAGTGGCCAGTATCTGTTGTTGCTTTGCATCTGCTGTTACAAGAAACTGTTGCAAGAATCGATGGCAGGGGTCTCCTGTCTCTCAAGACTCTAAAATGCAGAGACGAGCTGAGCCTCTTGGACCTTCTGGGTTCTAGTTTTCTTGTTGAATTCTTTTTCCCTCAGTAAAAGTTCTGTATATTTGTTTGTTGACTGTATTAATAAGCTTGCAGGCTTTTAAGTTGCTGCATATGTCCATGTGTTTGTCAGCCAGCTGAGGCAGCACATCAACCAGTTTAATAGATGCAGGTGCAAAACAAGGTGGGGGGAAAAAGACAATGATGTTAACAGCCACCTTGGCAGGAATCTTTATCGTTCCTGTTGTTGCTGCCTCTAAACTGTTTAAACGTTTGTATGTTTTTTATATATTGGGCTAACTTTCTATTGAGTAAGGTTTTTCTCCCTAATTCTTACTTTTGATATGTGATCCACTTCCATACGTACAAAGCAGGACCTGTTCATGGATACAAACCACAGTAACACTGCAGGCTCCCTGGCAGTAAAGGCCTTGCAGAATTAACTGTTGCCTTGGCTCCCTGTATCTGGTGTCCTGGGCAGAATTTTCTGGTGCTGTGAAGTACAAGTACTTGTTGCACAATTTCTTTACACTTTTCTGATGCTCAAGGCAGTTGTTACTATGGTAGGTCTTATTTTTAAATTCTAACTGAATCTGTGTGTATGCTGCAGTCATGTTAGCAGACAGAGCAGTGATAGGTTGAGAAGAAGATCCGTGCATGACGTAAGCTCCCAGGAAGTAAACAACTCCTGAAAAAATGTATTTGTAATGGACTTAGGATTGACACTTCCCATCAAATTATTTCCCCTCAGAAGACTTACGTTATCTAAATCAAAATAAAGTGGTTTCACACTCTCTAGCTTGCTTGATTGGCAAATAATACGAGCAAGATTTTGTGGTTAGGCTGTATTTTGGAGGTTGTGTTTGGCCTGTGTTCCTGAGAGGTCCTGAAGGGAGTGCAAAGCAATCTTTTTGTGAAGTGTATTTGCTTTGTATTGCCAGGTCTTGTTGAATGAACGAGACAAGTCAGAAAAGCTGGTCTGCTATCCAAAAGAAAGCTGGTTTTTTGAAAGAAATTACTCCCTAATGCAATGCACAAAGGTGGATTTAGAAGGAAAGAAACCGTGCCATTGAGGCCAAGGTTTGGGACTTGTCATCCTCCTGACTTTGGGGGATGTGCCAGAGGGCTTCTGTTTGGAATAGTGGATCACTCTACAATAATACTGTTCGATGAAAGCTGACTGGATTGGGCAAGATAAAAATCTTTGTTGAAGTCTTACTGTAACACAGGTCCTGTGCTGAAGGCTCTGCAGTGCTCTCCGATGAAGACATGACAGCCAGAGCTGGTCTGGAAGGGTGTGCAGCCCAGTTTCCATGTAAATGTCAGAAACCATCAAAATTCTTTCCACCTAATGAGTGTTCACCTGCAACTGAAGGCAGTTTATAAATAGTAGGACACTGGCAAACTTGGATCTTGTCAGTTTATGCAGGAAAGGCAAGTTGGGAAAGCAATTGCTGTGGAACAGTGAAGCTGACACTGAGAACACTGTCAAATACAGAACAGAATCTGCAAAGTTTTGTCATTCTGGATATAGAGAAATACTCTTCTGCAGGCTGCTTCTCACCGTGGAGCTCAGAAAAGCATTGCCTCAGGAATTTGATAGGAATTCATTAGGGACAGCTTTATTCCATCACTTCTTTTGATAGCAGAGAACCAAGAGACTCCAACACTGTTCAAGCTGATGTTTTGTCAGTGGCACTCTGTGTTCAGTTGTGGGATTTCTGACAAAGCTTGATTTGACTTGAAGGTCAATTTTTCTTATTAGCAGCAGTACTGAGAGTAGTGTGTTCCACAGACAGGCTTTAGCTAGACGTCAGAGCCATGTTAGCCAAACAATTAGTTGTCACTTTTTACAACAGCACTTCGTCTGAAACTGGAAAAAATTTCTGCAGAATGAAGTGAAAATTGGGGTTTTCATAGCAGGAGCAGCTAATGGCTTTCACAGCTTTAGGAGTCATCTGAAGTACATTCACAGGCTCGTCACACTCTGTTTAATTACAAATGGCAGGCAAAACGTGCTGTTACTAAGAGGGAACTACCTGCAATGTTAGTACTTTCCATGTCCCCTTTTTGCTTCAAAGTTTATTCCTCTACAGATGGCCCAAGTCAAAGATGAACACTAAGATGATGAGAACAGAGCTTGTATAAAGGAACTCTCAATCTGAATAGCCAGGTAGATTCTGCTTCTGTTGGAAAGCAATCCTGTTAGGGACCTGAAAGAGGATCCAGTGTCAGTTCTTCCATCCATAAAACTGCTTGAAGTCTATTTGTGGAATTGTATGCTTATTCCAAATGCATCAAAGGCAAGTGAAGGAATCTTGGAGGCTCCAGTGGATTCTAAATAAAGCCTCTATCCTGTTTGTTTAGCCAGTTGGGATACCTTCTGGATCTACAGCATATTGCTTTGGGCATAATCCATTGTCATTCTTCACATGAAATTACATTTTAAATCACTAGAGACTGTTTTGGCACAGGGAAATGATACTTAAAATAACTTCAAAGAAGTCACTTGAAAGGTTAATGAGTGAAAAGACATGAAAATCCTCATGGGCGCGATGTTCTGTAGTGCAAATGGCACTTCCATGTAGACAAGGAAGGGAGACTTTGGTGCCCTTTTGCCAGCAGCTGCTGACCCAGTGACAGGGAGGGAATGCTCTGCTTGGTGGGCTAGGTTCATCTGCAGGATAAAACAAACCCTGACACTTGTCACTGGAGCCTGTGAATTGAAATATACAGTTCATCACATTTCACCTGCTTGACATTCAATTATGTTGGGTGTAAAGCCCCCCTAAGCACTATTTTTCCCCAAAGTTCATGAAAAGAAATACTTTGATATTTAATTTCTGTTATGTGGTGCTTACTGCACAAGCAGAGGATGCAGAATAACTGCTTGCAAATACCTCACGTTTTTTGAGTAGAAAGTAATATTAGGGGAAGAGTGAACACAGGTGAGGCAAGCAAAGCAGAAAAGCATGTGCTGTTGTTGGTACAGGCTAGCCTGATTCTGGGACAGAAATACTTCTGAGTTAAGTAGTTCTGTATCACTTCTCCAGTTGATTAATTCAAGATGCTAAACTATTGTTTGGTTGTTATGTTCTGTTTAAACCAAGCTTTCCACAGATTCCTACTATTACGTGGGCAACCTGCTGACTCTCAGCCAGGAGATGTTGATGATGTAAAACTTGTTAGTGAGGCGAAAACCTGCAGCAAACAGGTTGAATGTTGAACTAGTGTGTAGTGTGCTAACTCTGTGAATTGTCTAAATGAGGGGGGCTATGGTAGCTTGCATCTGTGGGAATTGTACTTGTGTGTGCAGGGATTTAAAAGGCAAGGATTTGAGTGCTTTGACAATCTATTTAGAAAGAAAACACAGTGGTTTCAAATTATATGAAAGGAGACTGATAAAACAGGTTGTTCCTTATGGAACCTTGAAATGTATTTAACGGGGGAGGCACTGCCTCTCATAAGTCAAAGTTAATGATCCTTTCAAAACTTAGCAGTAATTACTCTCCTGAATGTTCTGGATAATAGTAAAAAGATCTATTTTTGCCTGGTGGTGCAGTGAGAAGCTGCCTCAGTCTTGAGTGTAGATCATAGCCTGCCGGAGACCAGGTGAGGGGAGGAGTCTGATGTACGGAATTCACAGATGTTCTCGTGCTTGTTGTCAATGTAAATGAAGAGCTGAGTGTGTCAGTTTTGTTCTCTTGCAGATGGCACTTTAACAAGTATATTTTTGGTAAGATTAGGAGGAGAGTCATCTTTTCCTCAGCCCTTGTAGGGTAGGCATTTGTCCGTGTTGTGTCGAAAATGTTAAATACGACTGTCACCAAAATGCAAAACTGGGGTCATCATAGTGGACCCTCACTTGTTTCTACTGAAAGCCAAAAACATGAGCACTTGACAAGACTGTAAATGTTAAACTGAAGCTTCATGTTCTGAAACTGACACTGTCCTGTGAGGCCAACCCAAGGGATGTAGTGCTGCTTGTCCCCCAGGGAGTCCTTTTCGTTTAGGAGCTTAGTGGTGTTTGGAATCCTCTTCTTTTCCATCGGAACATGATGATGGCAGTGCCGGTTTGGTTGTGTAGGCATGTGCCTGGATTCTTTGGATAACTTAAATTTTGTGAGAGAAAAACTGCAGCTGCTGCCTGTAAATTCACACGGCCTAGAACATTGAACTGGCCAGCTTGCTAGTGGTGTTTTAACTCTTTCCAGACACACTGAAGAGATGGACAGCAGCACAGGCAATCTCTGGGCTCAGCAGATTGCACAAATTCAGTCCCATCAAAGTGCTAAAGGGTTGAGTTTTCCCACTGCTCATAGCAAAGTGGTCCCACCACCTCAAATGCACGTTGTTATCCTGTCAGGTAACACAAATGCTCTCTAACACATTTCCTGCTTTCTACTCTCAGACCAATATTCCAGAGCAAGCCTGTACTTGCTGTTCTGTGGACATGGAAAGCAATGAGCAAGGTACTGTCGACTCTGTCCCAGTTTCTCTTGATCTTTGCAGAGAATCCAGGGAATAAATTGTACGTGGCACTTACAGAGCACTTTCTGATGCAGCTGTACTTCCCCTGCTTACCCAAGAAGAGTCAGAAGTGTTTCATTCTTGAGGGTATTGAGGAGAGTTTAGGATGCCCCTGACTCGGTTCGTTTTCAGGAAGAGATCTCCAGAACTTCCAATCAGCACCTTTCACCAGCACTGAAAAGAGCAGTAATTAAAAATGCAACTAAATACCAGTCACTGAAGGCTCATCTGGTGATTCATGGCAGACACCAGATGCAAAAGCACTTGTGAGAGTTGCTGCTGCCTGTTTCATGTGACAAGTGTGTCTGCCAAGGACCTCAGTGGCCTTTTGTGCAGCCTCTGATACTCAGCATCAAGCGAGAATTTCCATAGTCATAAAAATAACCAAAATTATCTCCATCAAGTTTGTTTCTTTTCAGGAAAGGCATCCATCAAGTTTGTTTCTTTTCAGGAAATCTAACAAAATTAAGGAAAAAAGCTATTTCCTGAAAAAATATTTTGACCATGTGTAGCTGTAAACCCATGGTCCAGCTCCCATCCCTTGGAGTTTGCTTTCCATGTGCAACACGTGCAACTCCAGCCCCCTCTTAGTGCTGAAGATGGGTCTGTGGGATCTCAGCAAGGCAGAAAGGCAAGAACCAGAGCAGGCCGGAGTCCCAGTACAGCTGGAAAAAGGTATGTTGCTTTTTTTGACAACTTGGGAAATAGGAATTACAAAATCTACTGTTTAAAAATAACCTTTTTTTAACCCTTGGGTTGCTAGCAGTGTAAAATGTAATTTAAATCCGTTGCGCCGAAGCATTTTTGTTACCAGTAGCCGAGTAGGAGATGTTACTTTTAGGTGTGTTTTCCCTTCTGCTCTTCCCATTCACAGTCCCGTTGTGGTAATTTCCTGAAGGTGTAATCTTTGTAGCATGATTGTACAAACATCCATATGAGATTCCTGACTTCTTGTTCTCACTAAAGTATGTTAAAGCAATAGTAATTTTACTTCTGTCCTTTTCTCCACCTGCAACTTCGCTACTATTCTGTCTTAGAGGAATCCCAGTATCCTGCTACTCAACAGACATATATTGTTGACACGGATAACTGCAGTGTCCCTATATTCCTTTATTTTTATGGAGAAAATATAAAAGGGTTTGTTAATAATGGATTTTAACACCTGAGTCATGGAACCATATTGTTGAAACTCTGTAAATTTTAAGGCAATTTTCTGAACTCGCTTGAAAGTGGAATGTTGCATCCTTTTATGCTATTTCCTGCTTCCTATGTAGTTTTATTCAGATTTTTTAACCTTCTTTCTAAGTTTCGGCCTCCTGTGTATTAGGTACAGTATTTTCTGCCTTTCATACTTTGTAATAAAAATGGAACATTTGTAGATTGACTGCAGTTCACTGTGTGATGAGTGAAAACCTGGGGGGGAACTTAATTTCTTCTGTGTGGAGTTTGTTGCTGTAAGAGGAGGCTGATTGCTTTGCCTTGTCTCTGCAGACTTGGTGAAGTGTATTGATCCCTCATCCTACAAATACCCAAACAAACTTGGTAATTCCAGCTACTCTTAAGTTGTAAGTTTCCCCAGATAATTACATTATTAGGAGCCCAGTCACAACAGAACTTCAACAGAATGGTTAATGCAGCTGTACATTAAATATTTGCTTTCTTAAAAATCTACTGGGGGGTCCCTGTATTCCAGTGTTGTTTCTGCTCATGTTTTCCAACCCTTTGCTTGTTCCCTGTACAACAAATGGGAATTATCTGCTCTGTGGTTTTGTTTTTAAGACAAGGGGAAGAGGGATTTTTTTTTTTAGAATTCAAATAATTAGTCTCTGAGGGGTTTTGGATATAGGCAAAGGGAAGACAAAGCAATTGGGTGCTTCTGTAGCTTTAAGTCTCTCCTGAGCAGGATGACCTCTCTTAAAGGGTGTTTTTTCCACACACTCAGTCACTGCTGTTGTGTCTGGAACTGGGACCAAGAGGAGAATAGGGTGGCAGAGCTTGGAAAGTACCTTAGGCCTCGGCAAGCAGGACTGATGACTTCATTAAGTATTTAGATTAACTCCAGTTCAACTAAACGGTTGGATTTCTCTCTAATTCTTTGTGTACTGGCTTTGAAATAAAAGCTTATTAAGCTTCATGACCACAGTGGAAAGAGTTGACTGCAAAGATGCTGCAGTGGTTTTTAAGCTATATATGGACTTTGTGTTAGTAACCCCTGCTCAGAAAAGATACTTTTTTTCTAAGAACTGTTTGTCTTTTACCCTAGAAATGTATTTGCAGCCTCTTAGATTCTTTTTCCCCCTGGATCTGTGCTTTTGAGTACTCCAGAGAAACTTTCTCAGTTTCTCTCTGCCTCTCAAGGAGGCAGCTTGTGCAAATTGGAATGGTGCAAAAAGTGCTGGACTGGTAGATAATAGGCAAAGCAGGTTGCCTGCCAGTGAGGCAAAACAAGTGCCATAAAATGATGTAGAGGAATGCAGGTAGAAAAAAAAAGACAAGAGGTTCTCCCTTTTGTAAATATTAAGGAACAGCCAACATCTGGCACAGCTGTCTGGCTCCGTGACCTTGGGAAAGTCCCTGCTCTGATACCAGCTGTGAGTGAAAAGCACATAATTAATCAGTGATCAGTAAATGGCTCGAAAATACTTGAAAGAAAACCTCCATGGTAACACAATACACAGCAATAGGTGTAGAGAAAAAGTGGTCTCTCAGATTATTCTGGGGCCTGTGACTGGAAGAAGCACTTAATTTTGAGCTTTTCCATTTGTGTTGTTTTAGAAACAGTCCAGACTGCCAGCTCGGAGGAAGTAATGATCTAAAAACATAAAATATTTTTAACGCGCTTCCTCCCCTTCCTTCTCTAATTTTGCCATTCCAAAGGCAGAACAGCTCCTCGGTTTTCACCAGCTTCAGAGCCCCCTCTGCTGGAATGCTGTCGGCAGCCAGGCCCAGCCCTCAGCAACAGGACAGGTACAGGTGCACACCTGCTGCTTCAGGCGTGTGTTACAGGAGTTTCACATGATTCATGTCTTCTGCTGGGGGAGAGGTAAATTTGGGCCCCTATATATCCTGCCATGCTGTCCTAGAGCTGGATAATGGTGATACTGTTCCATTCACTTTGTTTTCAAAGCGGAGAACACAAGAAATTGTTAGGAGAGACAGAACTGCCTGGAATCAGTGAGATTACTCTTATATCTGCAGAAGACAGTGCAGAACCCTTTCATGCATCCTTTGAAGATTGGATACCACATCCCTGGAAGTGTCCAAGGCCAGGTTGGATGGGGCTTGGAGCACCCTGGGACAGTGGAAGGTGGCCCTGCCCATGGCAGGGGGTTGGACTGAATGGCCTTTGAGGCCCCTTCCAACCCAAACCATTTTGGGATTCTGTGATTATGCACAAAACCAGTACAGTATTAAGTACACAGTTAAAGTCAGAAAGGAATTACTCTTTTTTTTTTTTCTCGAGTTACACAAAAAAAGGGCACTTACTTTGTTAGAAAGTTGGATTCCAGTTCAGGAAGGATTTACCAGCTTGTCAGGAAAAAAAAAAGGTGCGAGGGTCTGCAGTGGTCCAAAAAAAAAGTCCTGATGGCACTTGCATGTAGATAGTGATGTGAGAATGTCTGTAAAATGGGGAAACCACAAATCAAGAGATAAAATTGTTGGTTTACACATGAAGCTTGGCAGGTGGGTGAAGTGATGAGCTGTTAAGGACAAATCATTCTATTTTCAATTTGGTAAAGGGGGGAAAATAAAGCTTCAGTGAAATCCAGACACCCTGGGCAGTTGGAGATGGGAAGAGCGAGTTCCACCAGGGTGGGTGTCTCCTACCATCTGCCAGGAGCTCCTGGCTCCTGTTACAAGCTGCCACTCACTGGTCTAATATCTTTTGGACTCAGGAAACCGAGTTTCTCCACAAAGGACATGGAATCATTCTCATTTAACAGGACTTCAACTGAGAATTTTATGTGCAACCATGTAGGAGCTGCAAGATAAGCAAAAATAACAAGTGGGGAGGTGATGATGGAGAGGTTTGAAATCAGGGCTGGTGTGGTGGGGAATTGATATTAAATTTCTGCCTCCTAGGGCACGGGGTGGGCTCTTCCCTCTCTTAGAAAAGCCTTTTTATAATGAACTTGGCATAAAGAGCGAGCGTTAAAATCAAATCTGGTGATGAACAGAAGTGGGAGGCTTCAATAATATGAGGGAACTGGAGTATCTTGGAGATTGGATGACTGAAGAGCGAGAAATAGAGATGAGGTGAAATGTGGCAGCAGAGAGTGCAAGGATGTGAATTTATGGACAAGGGGAAATTTGTGAAGGATACCAAGAGTGTTTTATTGGAAATTAGTGAGGAATGAAAACTCAGATTTAGTGGTTGATAAAGGATAGTGATGAGCCATCGTGAAGCTGTGAAAAAGCATGTCAAAAAGTGGTTCCAAGATCAGTAACGATGCTGTCAAATGAGAGAGGAATTGGAATTGGAACAGGGGCAAAAAGCTGCCAGGATGACACCACTAATACAAGGCTTGTTTTAAGGAGGGAAAGTGGCTAGATTTCTATTGCAATGAAGCCTGAAAGGAGATATGATCTGCTTTACTGCAGATACAGCGCGGGCAGAAGGACAAAACCTGATTTTTCCTTTCTGGGACCCGGCCCATGGGCGGGGCGCGCCGCCGTCCGTCACTCTGATTGACAGTCGTGGGGGCGTGGTCTGATCTGCCCCGCCTCCTGTGGGGCGAGGGGGCGTGTCTCTGCCGCGGCGTACCGGGCCCCCGTGATTGACAGCCGGCTCCGCGGGGAGGCGGGGCGGGCGGCATGACTGTTCGCGCGCCCATTGGCCGACAGCGCCGTCGGGTGGGCGCCCCGGCGGCGCTGATTGGCGGGCGGTGGCGGGTGCCGCTGTGATTGGCAGGAGGCGGCGGGTGCGCGGCGGCCGCCGAGCGGTTTGTTTTGCGGGCGGCGGCGGCGGGAC
>VZRS01003370.1:0-10480 GCA_013398055.1 Ifrita kowaldi | reverse complement strand
GGCAAGTGCCCAATTTAAATCCTTCCCTCCCCCGCCTCTGGGGACGGCAGGGAGGCCCTGCCCTGTGCTGACACATGGGAGCGTGCCTGGGATGCGGACCTGCACTGGCCACGGAGCCACAGCCCAGCACCCCTGGGGTGGCAGGGGCTGGGGCACGGGGAGCGGTTCAGGTGCAAGACGTGGGACACGTCTCTCTCCATGAGGCTTCTGGACTCAGCCGCCGCTTTTTTCTGACAGCACAGCTGCTTGTGGACAACCCTGCCCATGGTCCCAGCTGCCACGGGGGTCTCCACGGATCAGGGCTTGTTGGATCTACCTTTGCCCCGGCTGAGTCCCTTGGCTGGTTGGGAGCTGCAGCCAGCATCCTGCAGCTGTCCCTGCACCCCGGCCGGGACAGAGAACAAGCCTGTCCTTGTAGCCGTGTCTGGGCTGACAGAGAAGGGACAGTGTTGGCCACGGATGTGCATGGGAACATTCGTGACAGTGTCTGCGCTCCTGTCAACCTGCACAGGTGTCTGTGCCTCGGTGTGTGTGACCTCTGGTGTGACTTCGTGGGCTCCTGTGTGGTTCCGTGTGCCTGTAACTGTGTGGGCTCTGGTGTGACTGTGTGTGTGTGTGACTCTGTGTGTGTGACTGTGTGGGATCTGGTGTGACTCCGTGTGTAGGTGACTCCCCGTGAGTGGGGACACGTGTGACAGTGCATGTGCAAGGCGTGGGTGACTCCCCGTGAGTGGGGACACGTGTGACAGTGCGTGTGCAAGGCGTGGGCGAGGCAGCACGGACAGCTGCCCTCAGCCGGGTGTGTGACTGCCCCGCGTGGCCGTGAGTGACTCGGTGCCCCGCGTGCAGGAGGGGCTGCCGGCCCCGGCCCTGCCTTTCCTGGATGTCCTGCTCCAGGAGCACATTCCTGCTCGCGTAGGCGCTCGCCAGACTGGCTGATCAGCACACGGAGAGCTTTTCCCTCTGACTCACCGCGGGGGTTTGGCTCCAGGGAACACACCTGGGCAGGAGGTCCCCTGTCCTCGGCGGAGAGGTGGGTACAGGACCCGGTCCTGGTGTCTTTGCTCCCTGCTCCGAAGCCCTTCCCTGCCTGACATCTGCTCTCAGCCTGCCTGATGCTGCACTTGGTAATTGCAGCCTAACTGGAACTTCACTAATTGCATTTCTCTTACCATGGGCAGAGAGTGACAGGAGAAGGCGGCGGGGGGCAGTTTTTGACTGTAAAAGGAGGGATTTATTTAGAGGAGGTATTGGGAAGAAGTTCTTCCCTGTGAGGGTGGTGAGGCCGTGGCACAGGTTGCCCAGAGAAGCTGTGGCTGTCCCATCTGTGGAAGTGTCCAAAGCCAGGTTGGATGGGGCTTGGAGCAACCTGGGATAGTGGAAGGTGTCCCTGCCCATGGCAGGGAGTTGGGACTGGATGAGCTTTAGGGACACTTCAACCCAAACCCATCTGTGATTCCATGGTGATTTTGTTTTTTCACTGTAGGTTCAGCCATTCCAGCTGGGCTGCAGCAATGCTTCCTCCTGGGCTGCATCCTTGGCAGGAGAGAGTGTGAGGGGTGCAGGGGTCACCTGGCCTTCTCGGGCAATAGGATCCCACCTCTCTGTTCGCTCAGCTCCGCTCAGTTCAGCCCAGGCTCCATGCACAGACTTGGCCCATTGAGTGTGGCAGCACCGAGTTACTCCAGGTTGCTCCTTGGGCACGGCCATGGCCATGCAGGACACTCCTCCAAAGTCTGCCAGTGGCCCTGGAGCACTCTCTGGAGCTGGCACAGTTCATTTAGATGCCTCTGAAGTGCCAGCATCTGGCAGCTTCCCTGGGAGGTTTCTTTGCTGCTGACAGAGAAGCTGTGGTTCATCTCCCCACAGCGGATGTGTCCCACGACACCGGAGCCCTGGTCCCGTTACAGCTGTGGAGAGCACTCTGGGACACTCTCCAGAGCCTGGGGCGTGACTCCTCTGACCACTTGCGTATGTGGGATGTGCCCACAGAGCAGCCACCAGCCACACGGACCTACTGTCCCTTGGCTGCCCGGGGCAGCCGGTGTGACCGATGACAAACATCATCCACAGTGAGTCGGTCTGAGCGTCACCTCCTCCGGGCTCAGAGCAGCCCCACCTCCCTCATAGGCACCAGGTGCCTTTGACAGAGCTGGGTCATGTGGAAATGCCGGTGCCTCTCCTCGTGCCCCTCCCAGGTCATCCCCTCTTCAGTGGAGAACCAACCAGGCTCTTCCCTGAGGACTGAGGGATTAATCCCGAGCTTTTGGAAACAGCTGCGTGAGGAGGATGGGCTATCAGCTGTCCACCCCACGGGGAAGCTGTTCCTTAGGCTGCTCCCAGTCTGTGCCAAGTCCTGGAGACTTCCTGCAGAGGAGACTGTCCAGGGGTGCCAGCCAGGCTGTGCAGACCCATCGGTGGGTGGGTGATGTGGATCCCACAGTGCTGCACTGTAGGTTTCAGCTGCGCTCGTGGAGACCTGCAGGGATCCTGGGAGCCGCTGTCCCTTCGAGCAATGCCCGTGTGTTTGCCTGTTTTACCTTCTCTCTCTGGAAGCAGCTGATGTGTCACTGGGGCTGGCGCTGGGCCTCCTGTGCTGTGAACATGGTCAGAGGTTTGTGACTGGGGCAGCAGCTGCTGTTTGGCTTTCAAACACAGCAATCCCACATTTCACTTTCCTTGAAGTGCCAGGAGCAGGACATTTGTGAGAACACAAATAGACTGCGCTGAGTTGTCTGGGGAGAACGTTGACTTATCACTGTGCTTCAGGCCTGGGGAGTTAATGGATCTGCAGAGGCCCCAGCTCTCCCCTTCCCTGGGAGCTGGACAATCCGTAGGGACATCCTGGAGCTTCCCAGAGCCTCGTGAGCCTCCAGAGCTGTGCTGCCTGAGACCCCCTGGCACCTGCCAGGGCCCTGTGCCTCCATGCAAGGTGGCACCACAGGTCCTCGAGTGACCACACATCCTGTGCTCAGCAGGAGGCAGGGAGGGGAAGCATCACATCTGGGGACAGTTCATGTCACATCAGGAGGGACCTTCTCACTCTCAACAACTCCCTGACAGCAGGGTTCAGCCAGGTGGGGGTTGGGGTCTGCTCCCGGGGAACGAGGGACAGAACAGAAGGAAATGACCTCAAGTTATTGGGAATTATTAATATATACAACACATATATACGTCTCATGCTATTATTACTATTATTATTACTACTATTATTACTACTATTATTACTATTACTATTTTTGGATATTGGGAAAATACCTTTCCAGTAAAGGGCTGTCCAGCCCTGGCACGGCTGCCCAGGGCAGTGGTAGAGTCCCCACCCCTGGAGGGATTTAACAGCTGTGTGAATGTGGCACTTCAGGACATGGGATAGGGCTGGCCTTGGCAGTGCTGGGGGAACAGTTGGGCTCGGGCGTGATTCCATGATTCTGTGGCGCTGGATTGCCGGTGCTGCCCCGCCTCTGTGCCCATGCAGCCTCGAAGCTGTCAGGTGTTAGAAAGGGCAGATGTTTTTTTGCTGAAAAGCAACACCAGGTGAGTGCAGGGCTGGGGGAGCCCCTGAAACATTCGTGCGCTGCTTCTGCCTCTGCAGCTGCCCCTCACTGCAGCTCCCCGGGGCACAGAGAGGGGCAGACCCCCGGGATGCCCCTGCGCTCGCTGACTCACCAGCTGGTCCTGCAGCTTCCCGGGACACACCTGGGCTCGGGCATCCACAGCCCCGCAGCCTCACCTGCCGGAAGGTGTGGGAGTCTTGGCTGAAGCAGCCATGAACCACATCAGAGGGCTGGGAAATGCCTTTCCCAAGGATGTTTCAGCACTGGGGTGTTCGGGGAGGGTTTTCCTTCGGTGATTGATTTGGGAAACCTTCGGTGCCAGAGCTCAGGTGCTGACACTGCTCCCGGCTCCCTTCCAGCCGGTCCCGGGAGAGCTGGTCCCTGAGCCCCTGGACCTGTGGCTGCTGAGGACGTTTTCCCATGGAGGGTGATGCACAGAGCCCACGCTGGACGTGGGGATGGCAGCCCCTGCACTTGGACAGCCCTCGGAAGCATCTGTGCACAGGCAGAGCACTGCAGGGTTCTTATTGATCCACCCCTTGGGGTGTATCGGAGTGAAACGACACTGAATGACCCGTGTATACATGACTAGGGTTATATTAAAACAATGTGATTGCTTTAATTCCTTTCAGTGGAAAGGAAGGATGTGGCTGTTCTGGTTATCATCTATAAAAAGTTAGAAGTCTAAATATATCGCTTAAGAATGTATATAAGGAGAAGAAGGAAAGAAGGAAAGAAGGAAAGAAGGAAAGAGAAGGAAGGAAGGAAGGAAGGAAGGAAGGAAGGACCAGAGTAAATAATGGAGAGGAAAGGTATCACCCACCACCCGTCACCCAGTGAGGGGTCTTGACCATTGCAATTTCAGTGTCCGTGGTCAGACTGATGGTCACAGTCTCCATCCATCAGGGGTGGGGGCCCACAAAACAGGAATCCAGGGGCTTAATTTACATTCAGGTTTAGGTGGCTGTGTCCAGGTGTTTCCCCTGGTGGGCAGTTTTACACTACTGGATGCAACACTGTGAATCATGTGCCGTCCTCTGGAGGAAGCCTCCGAAATAAATCGGGGGGTGCTTCGAGGGTTTCTGATGGTTTCTGGCCCCTTCTAAAGCCATGATGCTGTTTGGCCCTGCTCCTCGTGCTGGCGTAGCCGAGTCAGCGGTGCCTTATCAAAAGGAATCCTTATCAGAGGATCTGCGTCTGACCGGCGTTTTGCCTTGCCTGGCCAGAAATCAGCCGGTTAAAGGCATCAATCCCAGGGGATCGGGGGCACGAGGAGTGCAGGGCTCAACCAGTTTGTCTGAAAGAGTTCGGTCTGTCACACAGGGGACACCGGTAACCAGAGCAATCCGGTAGCACCCGGTGCGCCTCTGCCTGGCCCGACCCACCGCGTGGAGCTCGTGTGCCAGCATTCCCGGCGGCCGCGCTTCCCAGGGCGCGGAGCCGCCCGTGCGCCGGGAGCGAGCTCCGGGCAGGTGCGGAGTGACTCGGGACCTGCCGAGCTGCGGGAGCCGGCAGAGCTGGGAATGCCCGAGGGGGAGCGTCCCCTTGGCAGTGTAGGACCCTTGGCAGGGTTGGACCCTGGGCAGGGTTGGATCCTCGGCGGTGTTGCCGTCCCCTGCAGGTGCCGCTGGCCCCCACCCCTGCCCCGCCTGTTCTCAGTGCCGGCGCCTCCGGAGGAAAGAATAACAAAAATGTTCCCTTTCAAAAGCCACAAGGAGCCGGCCCAGCCCCGCGCCCAGGGGACGGGCACAGGCAGACACGGACACACACAAAAATGCTCTTTATTCTGGCTGAGAGAGATTGCACAACTCTGATCTCTGTGGGAAACGGACTATCAAGTATCCTCTCCCCTGACTCGTGATTCCTGGGAAAAAGGGATCGGCCAGGCTTTTCCTGGTGTTCAGGGCACCTGGCCTGTGGCAGCGTCCGGGAGGGAGATAATCTGGGGCTGCTGGGGTGGTGCCAGAGCTGCAGGGCTGGTGTCGGGTCACTGGGGTGGTGCCAGGGGTGCACCACGGCTGCAACTGCTTCCCGCACCCTTCCCAGGGAACTTGCTTCTTTTTTGGCTTCCTGGCAGCCGAGTTTCCCTCGGCAGCTCTGGAGCATAGCGAGGGGAAGGATCATGCTTAAGATCTGGCCCAGGTTGCCTCCAGCCACACTCCTGTTTTCCCCCGAGGCACACTGGGACAGGGTACAAGTATAGACAGAGCTCTGCTCATTCAGTGCCTGCTCCAGGGGGGCCCCAAGCCCCCGAGCCCCCCACAGCCTCAGCTGTGGGGGCATGTCCAGAGCTCACCTTGGGCACTGGAGGACGTGCAGATCTAACTGGAGCTGGTGGGCTCTGCCCTTCTGTCCAGCTGGCCAAAGATGCAGGTCCACTGCCCTTCTCTGAGGGTCAGGGTCAGCTATCTGTGCCATCCCCCTCTCCCAGGACGCAGGTGACAGGAGATTGCTGCTGGTAGAACATCCTGCTGAGAGCAGACAGGGGAAATCTTACTGCAGAGATCGTCACTGGATAAATGTGGCTGCTCTGCCTGAGGTGGCTGAACCTGTGCTCCCCCAGCTGAGCTTTCTACCACTGGCTCAGCCCATGGGGTGCCTGGCCATCAACACCTTCAGGCAGACAGTGCCACCATACACGTGGCCACTGTGACCAGACCAGATGTTGGCAGTGGCCTCTGGGGACCTGTGCCAATTGTGGCAGCTCGTGATGCTTGGCCAAGCACTCCCAAAACGTGCCCACAGAGCAAAGGCAGATGTGCTTCTGCCAGGAGCTCAGGAGTCATTGAATCACAGGATGGTTTGGGAAGGGAATTTAAAGATCACCCCGTTCCAACCTCCAGTGCCGTGGGCAGGGACACCTTCTGCTAGACCAGGTTGCTCCAAGCCCTGTCCAACCTGGCCTTGGACACTTCCAGGGATGGGGCAGCCACAGCTTCTCTGGGCAACCTCTGCCAGGGCCTCATCACCCTCACAGGGAGGAATCTTCCCAATACCCAGGAATCCAGGAGGTGCTCTGGAACATGGGGTTGCTGTGCTGTGGAGAGCTGGGGCACAGGGTATTCCAATTGCATCTCCACCAAAAGGGACCCAGGGCATCCCCAGCAGGTCGGCTTTGGGCTGCAGGGAGGGAGGGAAGGAGGGGGAGAGGTGAGTCCCTACCTGTGCCTCAGCAGGGCCTTTGGTTCTTGTGTTTTCCACTTTCAGCTTTGCCAGCAGCTGATCCTCAAATGTGCCCCTGGGCACAGTGGGGGTGTGGGTTGGATTTGGTACAGTGGGGTTACAAAATCCTGAACTCACAGAATCCCAGGATGAGTCAGGCTGGAAGGACCCATAGTGGGGGTCCTCAGGAAGGGTCATCACTGACCACATGGCACAGGAATGTGTCCAGATGGCTCTGGAATGTCTCTGGTGAGGGAGACTCCACACCCTCTCTGGTCTCTGTTCCAGTGCTCGGTCACTGCACAGGAAAAAAGTTCTTCCTCATGCTCAGGTGGAACTTGCTGGGTATCAGTTCCTGCCCATTGCCTCATGTCCTGTGGCTGGCACCACACAGCAGAGCCTGGTTTGACTCTTCCCTTCACTGCCCAGGTCCCCTCTCAGTTGTCCCTTCTCAGGGCTGACCAGGCCCAGCTCCCTCAGCCCGTCCCTCAGAGATGCTCCAGTCCCTCGTCTCCCCAGCACCGGTGCTGCCTGTGTGTCCAGAGACAGGAATGGAGCTGGGAAAGGGTCTGGAGCCCCAGGAGAGGCTGAGGGAGCTCAGGGAGCCCAGCCTGGAGAAAAGGAGGCTCAGGGAGACCTTCTCACTGTCCACAACTCCCTGACAGGAGGGTGCAGCCAGGTGGGGGTCAGGCTCTGCTCCCAGAGAACAAGGGACAGGACAAGAGGAAATGGCTTCAAGCTGTGCCAGGGGAGGTTCAGGAGGAATACTGAGAAAATTCCTCCTGGAAAGGGCTGTGCAGCCCTGGGACAGCTGCCCTGGGCAGTGGTGGAGTCTCCATCCCTGGAAGTGTTCAATAAACATGTGGATGTGGCAGCTGGGGACATGGGTTAGAAGTGGCTTTGGTCATGCTGGGAGAGCAGTTGGATTCCATGGTTTCAGGGCTTTCCCAACCCAAATGATTCCATGGCTGTAAGGACTGGGAAGGAAGGTGGCGGGGGAGGCAGGGGAGGAGGCAGTGTGGCACAGAGGACAAGGTCCCCAGGCTCCGCAGGCACTCCTGGCTGTGCTCAGTGTTTAATATCCTGGAGGCCTCAGCTCAGCACCTGCCAGACCCCAGGCCAAGATCTGGGGGCTGCCAGAGCCCAGGGTGGCTTGTGCCCTGTCCTCGGGAGGGTCCCAAATCGTGGCACAGTGCAGCAGCTGCTGGGGCACCACACTGGCACCGACACAGTTGGAAGTCACAGCAGCAGCGCAGACGCAGCCCAGTGACCCGACACCGGCTGTTCCTGTTCGCCTCCCTGGAAGGGAGAATTGAGTTTCCAGGATGAGAAGACTCCCGGGACACATTTTTGTGGCCTTCCAGTAACTAAAGGAGGCTATAAGAGAGCTGGAGAGGGACTTGGGACAAGGGCCTGGAGTGACAGGACAAGGGGGGATGGCTTCAAATTGGAAGAAAGTAGGTTTAGATGGGATATTGGAAGGAATTCTTCCCTGTGAGGGTGGGGAGGCCCTGGCAGAGGTTGCTCCGAGAAGCTGTGGCTGCCCCATCCCTGGAAGCCATTCCCAGGTTGGACGGGGCTTGTAGCAGCCTGGGATAGTGGAAGATGTCCCTGCCCATGGCAGGGTGTGGGACGAGAAGGTCTCTTCCCACCCAAACCATTCCATGATTCTGTGACTTCTCTCCCATTAATTTGTCCCTTCACTTTCTGGGCCTGTACAATTCTTCAGGCTCCACAGCAGGTTATGGTGAGGAGTCCCACAGCTCCTCTACACTTGTTCCCAGGTATCAGCTGTACATGCTGTGGCCAAAAGTCCATTTTCCAGGACATTACCAGGTTAATTAAGGCAAACAGCCCAAGGCAGCACATTTAAGGAGGGTAAGTTTCCTTCTATTAAACAGCAGTAGAATTATTCATCCCTGAACTCCATGGAAGAGTGGCTCCAGGGCTGTTCCTCTCCCGGAGCATGGCATGTGGGCTGAGTCAGCTCAGGACACAGGAGGGCAGAAGGAGCAGGAGGGAACAGAGGTTCCGCTGTAGATGGACAGACTGGAAGTACGGCACAGCCACGGACACTCTCAGCTCCTGTGAGGATCCATCCCCACAGAGGCTTCATGGAGGGAGGGAAAGCACAGTGAGAGACCAAACCACTCTGGGCTGAGGCTGTTTGTACTCCAGACACCCCCAGAAAAGCAGGGCAGGCTGAGGCACGGAGAGGAAAGGTGATGTGTCCCACACCGGTGACACCCAATGCAAGCCTGGCATCCTGCCCACACGGAAATCTGCTCTCCATGCAAAACTCAGGCTTGAAAACCTGCAACCCGAATATCGTCCTGAAAAGCTTCTGGGGAAAATAGCTGGCATATGCAAGAAAACACAGGAAGAGAATAAAAATACCACTCACAGCAACACCCATACGGAACAAAGACCTGCACTTAAACCTGCATGAGGAGAATGAGGATGACACACTTCACCAAAATGACCTGAGATAACCCAGGCTGGCTCCTCAGTTCCTGAAAGGTGAACAAAGAAATAGGCACAATGTGCTGCACCAACACTGCTTGGGGGAGGCACTTCAAAGCAGCACCTGATGTGGGTGGGTGGTGGTAAAAGAAAGAGATCGTGAAGGAAATTCCCTCACTGAGATCACAAATGGTAAAAAAATATTTAGAAAAAGAAAGACAAAGACCAGTAGCAAAAGAATTATTCACAATAGAAACATTCTTCCCCAAGGCGAAAACAAGGAAACACATCAAAAGGTTTTACAATTATTTTCTAAAAATATTAAGGAAATAAAGCCCCGTGTCCGGGTCAGGCACGCAGCGGCGCAGCAGCTGCAGGTACGTCAGGTTCTCGGGGGTGTTGGGGTCGAAGAAGCCCTTGGTGTCGTCGCCGGGGTCAGAGAGGATCTGGCTCATCTCCTGGTCGAAGTAGCCACGCTTGTAGGCCACCTCCACAGGGACACGGTGGCTGTGCACGGGGTCGATGATGCCGCCGGTGGCGATCTGGGCCTCGAGCAGGCGGATGCCGTGATCCCTGACGATCAGCTCCTTCTTCATGGCCTGGAACAGGGAGATTTTGTCGCCCGTATAGGGGTCAGAGTAGCCCGTCACGGCCCGCTCGGCCGACAGCAGCTTCTCGTGCAGCTCGCTGCCCACCAGCCCAGAGGACACAGCCTCGTCCACAGAGAGCTTCTGGTTCTTGACTGGGTCGACGAGGAAGCCGGTGGCCGCCTGCGCCTCCAGCAGCACCAGCGCCGTGCCCTGCCTCAGGATGCCCTTCCACATGGCCTGGTAGATGCTCATCTTCTCCATCTTGCCAGGGTCAGCCTTGGAGGGCACCAGCACGCCGGCGATGACGCCCGTGCCGTCCAGGTAGCGCTTGACCGAGGCCATTTGCATCACCTCCTGCACCGTCCTGGCGCCCTGCACCAGGTCGGCCAGCGTGTCCGTGTCGATGATGCCCGAGTCCGCCAGGTCCGAGGCGCTCACCTGCCTCCTGAGGCCTGTGAATTTCACGCTGCTGCTGCGCTGCGTCGCCTCCTCCACCAGGACGGTGAGGAGCGTGGCCAGCTCGGCCAGCGCCAGGCTCCCGGCCCGCACCTGCCCCAGCAGCTCCCGACGCTTCGGCTCCAACACAAACTTGGAGAAGAGGAGCTCCCACAGGGACACCTTCCTGCCGTGGAAGCCGCCTGCCGAGACCTCGACGGTGTAGGACTTGAGGGATCGCTCCAGCTCCTCCTCTTGCTGCCGCTCCCGCTCCCG
>VZRS01003369.1:19122-49698 GCA_013398055.1 Ifrita kowaldi | reverse complement strand
ATCATCATATTTTCATAACAGGAGGCATGAATCACACTGTCGTTCTTCTTGCAGCAGTGTGTGTCTCCTGTACTCAAGGTTCTGTGGCCCTGATCACTGATGGAAGAAATCAAGCAGATGCCAATCACACCTCAAGCCATTCCAAGGAGTGGCCAAAGCCCACATGCTTATTTTTCTTTCTTTAGTTCAGAGACAGGAGAGACTGAAACACTGAAATGTCAGGGGAAACTGTTCCTCCCATTTTTGTTACTTCTCCAAAAGACTATCTGGCTTTTTTTTCTGAGATCACCTTGTTTTAATCTGTATCTCATCTAATTCTGCAGAGAGACTTTCTGCCTCAGTTACATGTTCATTCGCCTGTCTGTTGTTGACAGTCCTTTAGAGAACTCAGTTATACACACTCCTCTTGAACAAGGTGGTTGTGGAGGGAAAAATGAGAGAGTGAGATGAGAGAAAAATGCAGGAAGGTTCCCGTAGCCATGCATGTGAAGCTACGGCTCAGGCTTACACAGGAAAGCTCTGGTGTGGCTCAAGAACAAGGATACAGCAGCATGTTGTTACATTATGATCCTTAGACTGCTGTCTTTTTTTGTCAGATATTTTGCTTTTTAATCTAAATTATCTTTTGAGAAAGAGTCTAATGTGGAA
This sequence comes from Ifrita kowaldi, assembly GCA_013398055.1. Lineage (NCBI taxonomy): Eukaryota > Metazoa > Chordata > Aves > Passeriformes > Cinclosomatidae > Ifrita > Ifrita kowaldi. The sequence goes on along the minus strand of VZRS01003369.1, from coordinate 49,050 downwards.
ACTGGGCCAGATTCTGCTTTGTGTAAACCTGGTGTAACTCTAACTTCAAGGGAAATATTCCAGATTGAATCTGGTATAATTAAGATTAAAAATTGGCTCTGGACGTCTTTTCTTTGGCAATAAAGTTAGAGAAGTTCTGCAAAGAAAAATAATTAAAACCAGGGCTTTATTTCAGTGCTCTTTTAAATAACATATGCTATAGGCGCTTTGAAGGCATTTGTTCTCTATGACAGCAGTGTTTTAATACTTTCACTAAGGTTCCACTAACCAAGTTAACCCTTGACAACCAACTGTTCTTAAAATGCTATGTACAGAAACTTCTAATTTTGCAGGACAATGTCCAAACAAAAAACAAATTCCATTAGAATGATACGATTGCTGCTGTGGCAGTAGCAAGCTTCTGCTTGAAGTTATGAATTTCACGTCTCTAGCTACAACACAAGCACTGGAATCATTCTGAATTTATACCTTAATCAACATGGGTTTTTTCATGGTGCAAGCCTTGTTATCTGACTGCTAAACTCAACACACTGAGAAGGAGCAATTGTCAAAAGGCAGTTCCTTAGTATCCCTGGAAAGCACACTCTGAAAGGAGTTCCTAGGGGAACTCTGAAATACCATAAATTACTACGCAATTTTCTATAAGAAAACAAGGTGTCCTTTAACAGTTTCTGTGTCCAATATCACTCTATTTGTTATGCCCATGCCCGTCATAGAAAATATGTCACCATCATTTGATTGCAACTGGTGAGAAGATGTCGGCCAATTTTTGCCAGGTCTGGCTTTCAGCCCCAATGAAACCACAAGGACATTTGTCATTCTCTTGAGTGGCCCAGATTTTCATCATGGTTTAATCAGATCTCTCTTTAGGGAGTATAGGAAAAGAAGTGGTGAGGGGGAAAGTAATTTATCTTTGATTCCTTGTGGTGTATGAAGAATATGTATTTGGAAAATGTATTTTGCTCTTTTTAAGTGGGGTTGGCATGTAGGAGTCAAATCTATTTTGTTATTTCGGAAGTACCTAAATATCAAGCATTGTTAGCCTTCTTTTTTTGGTAGAGGACTCCTTGCTGAATCAGTGAGCAAAGACAGCATGGTAAAGCTGGCTCTTTCACTGAGCAATCTTTTAATCTCTTTGTTGAGCAGGTTTGTAGAACTTGGAAGCAGAAAGACACACATCACACCCCAACCTTCTGTTGCAATGAGCTTATCCACCACCCTTTCTCCGCCCTGCATGAGTGCCTTGCAAGGTTGCAGGAAGCAAACATGGGAGGAGAACCCAGACTGCAGCTCTGAAAGAACCTGTACTGCAAGAGTCAGGAAGAGGGAGCCCATTCTGATTTTACACATTTGAGATTTCTTTCAGAGAAAGGGAACTGTAGGGTAATCTCTCACCTTCCTGGCCCCTGTTCCCTTCTATGTTCCTCTTCCTTTGTCCCTTGTTAACAGGCTAAGTGCTGAAGGAAGAGCAATAAGGATATAAAAAATGCCCAATTCAGAACAGTTCTCTTTGTCCATCAGTCATGGACACCACAAAGAAGGAATAGGCACAGGTCACTTCATCTCTGTTTTTTATTTCATAGTCGAAGGAAATACAAGCGTGCTCTCCTTATTGTCAAGGGAGTACTGAATTTCCTTTCCCTCTCATTGCAATGGGAGAAAACATTTGTAAAACCAACATAAATCCAAATGAATTCTTGCAATTCCTATCCATCATATCCATCACCAAACTTATATTTTTCTGTTCTCAGTTATTTTTCTCCCAATGCATTATATACTACTACAGGAAAAAGGTGTTTTTGAAATCCATGTGTGTATGAAGCTTGGTTGGGAATCTCTCGCTAAGCAAGCTGCAAGCAGAGTCTCTGGTAGTCTGAATGAATCTATGAAGCCTGCTCCGATTATCCTTCTCCAAAACATTGTAAGATTTAGTCAACTTGACAAGATGAAAGGTTTGAGGAAATGCTTTAGTCCAGAAACATTAGCAGCTGTACAGCTGGGGGCTGATAAAAACAGTGCTCAGAAGTATAACCGTAGCCTCTGCCGTTAACAGGGATGTTGGAGGCACACAGCTATGTTTAGGGGAGGTTAAAATATATAGGTAGTTAGACAGTTGGAGTGGAGAGAAGCCATTGTAAATATCTGAGGAGTCTAGTGCTTTTTTTGTGGGAGACAAATGGTCCCCCAGCCCACTTAGCACCTGCCAGTGTCTCTCTGCTGCCCTTTGCCCTGTGAGGCTGCTTGTTCTGACAGCTTCTGAAGCTCTCCTGGCTTCAAATTCCTTCTCCGTATGTTGGCCTTTTCCATTGCTGCTTATCCTAATATTGACTTAGGAAAGGAGGAGAGTTAAAAATAGCTGGCTCCCCTACTGTCTACAGACCTTCTGCCTAGCTTTGCTTTAGGCCTGTGAATCACAAACGTTGGTTTAAACCATCATTAGCATCTGAATGAAGATAAAGGGACAAGAGGAGCTAGGGTAGGCAGTCACCTTGTGTAAGTATCACTCCTCAATTATTTTGAAGAGCAGGAGAGGAGCAGGATCACAGTGGAGGATGTTTGCATCCCATTTCAGCACTGAGGATTATTTGGAATTAAGGCTGTAACAAACCGTCTTTCAAAAAACCATGTTGGATCCCTCAAAGCATCCACTGGAGCCTGAGTAAAGCCTGTTGTCATTCTTGGGTAGCTTTGTTTCCTCCCTTCTCTCTGCCATCATTGTTTCTAAGCTGCTCTGCCCGCCCAAACCCAGGAGAAGCACGGGTGAAGCCCCAGGTCACAGGGGTATGCAGTGTGAAGGGGGATGTGTGTGACGGGGGGGAGGCGGTCATACTGCAGTGGGTGGCACGGTTTTATGAAGGTCAGTAAACCTCGGCTCCATTAGACCACCAGAGAGAGTGGGTTTCCCAGCTGGAATCACTCAAACATGTGGCCCTGCACCGAAAAACACCCTCACTCCAGTCTCCAGGAATGCATCTCTGCCATGGTTAGTAAAAGTGTCCCAGAATATCTCAGCGTCACAGTGTTACACAAGAAGAGAGCCAGACTCTGAGAAAGACACATTCAAACTGGGATTGAAACCAACTGCTGGCTTCCCACCCAGAAGCAAAAATAAAATGAGCGTAGTCTGTAAGCACAGGCACCATAGGCTCCCTCCACCCAGTTCCATGGATTTGCCAGCTCTGCAACTCCTGCAGCATCTCCAGAAACCACAACAGAAAGGAGACACCACAAAAGTTAAACTCAAAGTAGTCTGTGGTGAGGTGTCCTTCAGGGAGAAAAGCTTTCAGATCTCTACGGAGGTTAAAAAGTGCCAGGAGTGATGGTTTTTAACCTGTTCGGGTAAAAAAATAACCCTTTCATTATGAGAGCAGGTAACGAATCCAAAACACTGCAGCACTGTGGCTTTGGTAAGGAGTCAGTGCTGAGAAATACGATGTCATCCTGATGTCAGCTGGAATGTGTCACATCGATATGGCAACGTAATGACTGACTCCTGTGGACTTGTGACCCTACCATTTGCTGGGGAGGACCAAGGATCAGTCCCACCACATCTGAGCATATAGATGTGGCCAGAGGGACAGAAAAGTAACACATTGGAGGACAGGCTTTCTGTTGGAAAAGACCTGGATGCAGTCTGTGGTCTCCTGAGGTCAGGGAATATGCTAAGACATGGAATCAGAACAGGACCACAGTGCAAGAAATGCCACATGCAGAGGGTACAGGCTGAGTACTTCCTAGTCTTTAACCTGCTGGTGACAGGTCTCCAGGCATATTGAAATGCATTGGGGCCAGTCCTCAAATCCTGCATTTGGATGGGGAGAGTTTTTGCTGATGATTAGATGATTAGGTCCACATTAGGAGCACGAGTTTGTCTGGGGCAGGGAAAACCCAGGGTAGACAGAACAGCTAAGCCTGTGGAGAAAGCATAGGCAGAGGCCTGTGTCCTCATGCTGCCATTTATGTTATTTATGCACTTAGCATTCACTACAGTAGCTACAAGGCTACAGAGGTGAAAGTTCAGATCACCTACTATTTCTGTTCATATTAGGTTGGAGAACTTTGGGCCCATGTATACCAACACATGAAATACCCTTTGGAGTTACAGTTCAGAAGACTGGGTTCAACCAAGTGAATGAAATGGATCAGCTCATGTTTAGTGCTAGTTGTACAGGGAAAAAGACCAATCACTTCACAAGGATTACAGTAACTTCATTAATGTAAATGAGGGATAATGTTGAAATCCACAAAGTTACAGTGGGCGAAGAGCAGGACCAAGAGGATGGGTCTTTCTTCTTTGAACTCATTGTAGTCATCCATGATGTTTTTCACTTTTGGAAAACTGAAATGGTAAATCAGAAAATCTGTAAGGACAACATTATATGCAACAAGCTATACCTACAGGGATCTGTTAGATGTCTCTCAGAAAGATCAGTATACTGAAGGTGGGGTTCTAAGAAAAGTTTTTAGTATTTTTGTTAAGAGTATCACCAAAAGGATTTTGTTTTGGAAACAATAAAAATCAGAGCCAATTTTCCACTTCCAGCATCTCCCATTCAGAAGGAATGTGCAGAAGACCTTGATATGATATGAATTAAAAGGATTCTGCCTTTGCCAGCCCTAAATTCCAGGAAGTGAGACACAGCATCCTCATCTGCTCTTGCAGGCAACATTTGTTTTTACTCTAGCCTAAATACCAGACTATTTCCTAAATCTCAAGAAGTTGACCGTTCACTTAGATTCCTCAGCCTCTCACAACAGAGGAGCAGGCTCTACACAGGCATTTCAAGCACTCTTGCATGCCATCCAAAATCGACTCCTGCCCCTGGAGATTCAGAGGCGCCTCTGGAAGAAACACAACGGGATTCCAATGTGCGCAGAACTGGTGGGACAGAACTGTCCCAAGGCCCCTTGGTGGCAGTGCACAGAGTGATGGGGCCAGGAGATCCTTTCCTGTCTGAGGCCAGACTAACACAACAGCCCATGACCCTGCAGGGGAGTAGATTTCATAAAGTAGATCCAGAGCTTTGTGAAATCCTTCCAGAGCCCTGTAAGGGCTGCTTTCAGATTTTGCTGCTTTCCTTCCTCTTTATAGTGCCTTTCATTATTCTACTTTCTGTTTACAGGCAGCAGGCATCCTACTTGCTCTGCACGCATACTCCCAAAAATGTGCATAAATTCTCTGTCTCTGGATTCTGAGCTGGCGGATATTACCAAGCCAGTCCTTCACTCCCTGCAGATCAGCTGGGCTGATGCTCTCTGAGTTTGAAGTGCATCGTGCTAGCAACATCTGACACTCTTCAAAGAGGTTGTGCACTGCATCTGGTGGGGTCGCTGGATTTGCTGCTGTCATGTAGAGGAAGGATGCCGATAAAGAGGCTTCTGCAGACACCAGACAGCTATTAAAATTTAGAGGTCCTGATCCTGAGGACAATAGGGTCAATAAAAGTCTTACATTCGTTGGGATGCCCATGCCTGCTGTAGACTGGTAAACCACAACTCTTCTGCTTCCCCCTCCTCTCACCAAGTGGTGCCCTCTCTGGTGTAAGGTAATTGAAAAAAATGATGAAAAATGTGCTGCATCATACTAAATATTTTACTAAATACTTTCTGAAGTTATTGAGGGATTTAAGAAGTGAGCAACGTTACTCAGAGGTAGTATAGTAGCTTTTCATCTTGAAATATAATTGATTAGATAAAACAGAATATTTTGGCAAGCATTGCTCTTTCCCAAAGAAAAAGAGAATATTGTTACAATAACTACATAAGGATTAATCAGGGACTCCATAAGCATTTCATCAGAACCCATACCTCTGAATATCGTATATAAAAGGACTTTCTGCTTGGCCATACTACCTGAAGCCTGAGTGAAGATGAGGGTTCCTAAAACTCACTATAAGGTGGTTAAAAAACTTCCACAAGCTATACTAATATGTACATCTCCTCATGTCAGGGGTTCTTTTTCAGCATCACTATGGAAGAAACTCAGAACATTGAATGTAGCTCATCAGGACAGGATAGATATCCTGTCATCAAGTAGGATATCTTCCATCCCAAATCCCTCTGGAGCAAACAGTGCAAAATCACTGATCCCAATGGGCTTCTGGCAGTTGTTAACACAAATTAAAAATCTTCAACAAGCCAAAACAGATCACTGCTTTTTTGCTGGAAATTTTTAACAGACTCTTGTGGAAGTTTTTTTTGCTTTTTCTCTAAGAAATCTCTTCCTTTTAGACAAAATTAAGATGATTCAAATTGTAGCCTAGAAGAAAAAAACTGTTTAAAACACTACCAGGTTCCCATATTCCACATTTCTTTGAGTTTAATTTAATTTTTCCTTTTTTTTTTCTTTCTCAAAGCATATAGAAAAAAAAAAGAGCGAGGAGAAGAATGGGAAACATCCCTGTGGCATGGTGACTCTCCCCAGCTTGAGAGCTGACACTGAGCGTTGGGGTTATCTCAACTCCATACTCCAGCTGAGCTTGTTTACTCCTTTGTGCAATGATGAAGTTGTGCTGGCTCGCTTTCAAGCTATTGCAACAGTCACATCCTGAGACTCTTCCTCCATCTGTGTGTCTTCAGATTGTAGCACATTCTCATTTATTGGACCAGGGACAGAGAAAAACTGGGTCAAGAGAAAGACAGGTCGGTGCTTGCTCCTGTGTGGCAAAACCAGCACCAAGGCTTTAAGCTGTGCCTGTGGCACAGGCAGAGCAGATGCTTGCTGCAGTTCTGGACTGAGTCAGCAGACTGATACCTGAGAGGGAAGGAGATTGTGATGGATTTGGTCAACCTGGGGATGCAAGACTTCTCTAAACAATTTTGAGAACAGAGAGTTGTGAAAAACAGGAGCAGGATCAAAGAAATGCACACAGTTCCTTTCCAGCCTCTTCTGCCTCCAGTATCATCTGGTTGAAGTCGATGTGGCTTGCTATGGCTTGAATAGGGAGGGTGATTGCAATCCTAAATGTTCCTACGGTATGTGAAAAGACAGGAAGTTTTGAAAAAACACATAGTTTTGTGAAAATATTGATAAGTGTTTGTCATGCTACCTCAGGAACATGAGATATGCAGCACTTTCAGTAAAGCAGATAATATTCATACAAGAAAAAGTTAGGAGAATATGACTGCATATGACAATTAGGCTATTTTTTACTTTATTTGACAACTGTTTTGAACAGAAAATAGCATTTTAGATTTTTCATTTCCTATACTCATACTAAAAGGATTTTGAGGTGAAAGGTCACTCATTTTTCTAAAGGGTGTGGTGACACAAATCAAAAAGTTATATTGTGGCATTAAATTTGCTTCATTACAAACTTTGATCACTATCAGGTTGTTATGATTCTTATTGGAGAAAACCTTTGAAAAAATCAAGTCACACTAGCACAGTTTTGAAATGCTATCTCAAGCATTTCTTTTGAAATTCCTTTGAAATATTTTTGTCACATTATTTGTCCTCACAAGTTTGTTTTCCTAATCTTTGAGTTTTATATTTTCACAAGGAACCTTTTATTTAAAAAAACTTTGAATAGCTCCCTCGTAAGAGAAAAATATATGCCAAGTTTGCTGAGTATATTGTATATTACTTGGCATTTTTGATATTTACCTTATATGCAGACACGGGCGTAATTTTGAGTTGTAGTGTTACCTTACATTTTGATTTCAAGAATGCTGTTTTATTTACATGACCTGACAGATTCCCACAAACCAGCAAAGTTGTGCAATTCTTCTCCTGTGTTTTCTTAGCACAGATCTGTAATTTTCAGAAGAGAAAGATATTGCACCATTTCTGGAACAATGTAGATAACTTCATAAGTCGTTTCCTCCAGAGAAAGATTACAATAATCTATTATTTGATATTCTGATTAATACAGAAACTGCCAAATCCAGCTTCATTACTGTCTAGAGTAAAGAACTGAAAAAATAAAAGGGAATCAGAACAGAAAAAGTCCAGGATTTGTGGACAAGACTGTAAGAACAGCTGTACTGAGCAAGACCAGAGGCCCATGGTCAATAGCGAGTAACACAGAAATAGAGGCAAATGCAGAAGGAGACATTTAATATTTTATGTTTAATAGTTCCCAATGTCCATTAATTTTTCCAGTAGCACTTTTTACCCCAGCAGATTCTTAGCCCCTGCACATCCAGCATCAAGGAGTTCCTCGGAAGGAAGTGTCATTAGAGGCTCAGGAGAGATGAGTACCACACAACAATACAGAAATTGGCAGGGTTGGAAAGAGTCAAAGTCAAAATGTGAAATCAGATTTTTGAGATGCTAATAAAGAAAACATTAATTACAGCTGGCAAGTATTAGGGAGAAAATTAACAGGAAGGGTCATCATAAATTTCATAAAGAGAAGCAAGAAAACATTTAAAACAAACTGTAAGGTGTTCTTTCCCTGTATTGGAAGGAAGATCTTAAGGAAAGAACAGGGGGTTTGCTGGGTCACTAAGGATAAAGGGCAAAACTTAAAATAGGCACAGTTTCTAAGAAGCTAGGTGATTTCCTTTCATTTATATTTATCATCAGAAGTACGGAAAGGTGTCTGCACTGAAGTTGGTCACTTCCTTTAAGAACCATTAGGCCATCTTGCAGTTGAAAAAGTCAGAAACAGAATTTACAGTGCAGTAAGTTTCCAGTTCCAGATGTTGTATATATGTAAAGGCTGTGATGAAGCTCAAGGCTGGATTTGCTGAGCAGCCAGTAACAATGTACAGTGTCCATGGTGACTCTTCCAGGAGACCAAAGGACTGCAAAGGCCACAACTGCTCTCCAAAAGCCTTTCTAGAGCAGTACAGCAAGGAAGAATCTGCCAATATAGCCTGTTGGCATCAAGCTGGGAAGAGTCACTGGTAGGCAAAAGGACCAGGACAGCGGGCACAAAAGAAGCTGAGGACTGAAGCAAGAGAAGTGACATAAAATCTGGCATGAGAAAGTGCAAGGTCATCTACCAATAGTATATGAACAGTTTTTGCTGTGGGTATTAGAAAGACTTGTAGACTGATGGGATAATGTTGATCTCCTACACACAAAATGGTCGAAATAAAATAACTTTTTTTAAAAAAAGCAATCAGATAGCAGGATCTGTCAGGATAGAAAGCAACATCAGAGAGATGGAAGAAGAAATGCCATTCTACAAGGCACTGGGTTTACCTTGTTCAGCTATGTTCAAGAATACCCACGAAAAGGAAACCCTAGGCACAGGAGAAGAGCTACCTTGAAAGGGGGGGACACCCGGAGAGCTTGGCTACCTCAGTCTGTCAAACCAAAAACTGAAGAAGTACAAATGTCTTGAAAATGTATCAACAGAGTAAATACCAGAAGAGAGAAAACTCATTAAAAAAAAAAAGGAAAGAATAAATGTGCTAAAATATATTGGTGAATAAAACTTCAATAATGAAGTAAATATTGATGATGCAGAAGTTTAGGATGATAAATAAAATGCTTCCATTCTGTCCTCTAAAATGGTGGGGTGGTTACCAGGATCACTGCAGCAGTCTGAGTGGTGAAAGATCTCTCATGGCCCTAGTCTCAGAGGACCAGACTCTATAATACTGAAGAGCATTTGTTTTGCCAGAAGGAAGGGACAGCAAAGGTAAGTGGGCATCAAAACTGTTGTATCCCATTCCCAGCTTGGGGAACCAAGCCGTGAAGCAATGGCTCCTCTTATGGGGAGGAGGCGTCTCCCTCACCAATAACCTCAGCTATTTATACACCGATTCATCCCTTGCTGATGGCTGCTGTAACTGCAGTCTGATTTTCCAGAGCTTTAAGATACATGGAACAGGCAGAGATTTGCTCATGCTAGGAGTCAGTGCTGAATTATGACACTCCACAAACCACTGCAACGCAGAGAGGTATATATCTCTTTATTACGATTTTTTAAAGTCCTAAATAAAAGGAAATTATTAATTGCACTGATAGTTCATTAATTGGCTCGTTAGAAGTTCAGTATTTGCTCAGGATTTCCTAGATTACAGGGCAGGTCATCAGAAAGATCACACCTTTCTGAAGCTTGCAGTAATTAGCTGCTAGCTAGGGTTACTCCTCAGTATTGAATTAAAATGCTGGGACAGGAGGCAAGGAAAAGACCAGGAATGGAACCAAAGCTGCAACCCGCTAACTTCACTGATACCTGGCACTCTCCTCTGAGAGCAGCTCAGCACATTGTTAGTGCAGCAGCTTGTGAAGGCTCCTTCTCAGCACACAGCCCTTCAGAAGCTGGCTGGAGGCGACAGCATTTCACTAAATACCTTGGCCATGTGCTGAATTGTCTTGTTACACCACCACGAGTAAAAGAATGCTGTTAAATCAGGCATAGCTGGAAGTGGCAAGTGAAGAGTGGTCTGGACCTCTTTTTATTTATATCTGGAGAACAATTAGCCCTTGCACTCATCTTTGAACACTTAATTCTATCTTCTTTTTGAAATGATAAAGGGAATGAAGTTTGTGGGTATTTCTTAAGTAACTCCGAACACAGTTGCCATTGGTGTGATCTCAGGGATTTCTCTCTCCTTTTCAGCACTCACATCTAAGTTTCTTCAAATGATTGCATATATGGGCTGGTGCTGTGCCAGCCTCTTCTCATTTGCGTACACTTGTTGCCTCTTTGTTGCTGACAGACACAAAATGAAGTTTTTTCCCAAGGTGGAGAGAAATATTTCCTTCTGCTTGCTCAGGCTCATATGGCAAATGCCACCCTTGCTTTGTGAGTTTCCTTGTCATTTCTCTATCCCCCCTTCTTCTCTTCTGCTTCCAGAAACAAAAATATTTTGTCTTGAAATAAACTTTCTGCATTCCACTCACTATTTTTGTTAATAGTGTAAGGCAAATGCCTGCTTTCCATTACTCTAGCAATCAGCCAGATTTTTTTTTCTCAAAACTTTGGGAATACTTACCTGAACAGGGATGCTGGTACACCTCTGTGGGTGTGACTCAGCCTTCACCTCTGGGGACATCACCTGCAACTCAGGAAGTACAGATCTGTAATTTGAAGCTGACGGACAATACTTCTGTTTCTATGCTCACAGCTCACTGAGCTTTATAAATAATTTGTGTGAACTGCATACTAAGTCTCTGCCACACCTCCATTAACATACCCACAAATCTATTAGAAAAATACACTGTTTGACTGCATTGAATGAATATGATGCATGCTTCCTGCAAAAAGTGATGAATTCCAGCATGAACCAGTGGAAAATGAGGTCTCTGTATCAGCACACATGGAGGCAGAAGGGGATTAGAGTCCTTTCAATAATTAAAAATGTATAACGTTGAGGCTTGACTCAAAGCCTGAATCACAACCCATTGAACTTGCTGGAGTAAGTCCAGAGGCTGCAGTAGGCTTTGGATCAGTTCCAGACTCCAAAAAATAAGTAGGTGAAATTTAATATCCTGAGATATATGTGAACCCACAGTAGACGACCTAATAATTTCATTTTGGGCTTCAATTCCATGCATCTTGTCAAGTCTGAGGCCTTTTTAGCCTCCTAAAAACAGCTGTAGCGTGAATGGTCTGAAGAAAACACAAAGTAAATGTCTACACTACACAGCAGGGCATTCTACAGAGACCCCAGAGCCACTGCTGGCTGCACATTGTCCCCTCAGCTGCATGGCACCATGCCCAGGCTAATAAGACCTGCTGAGCAACACAGTTTGTTAACGTTATAGCAGCTTGGCTTTTGGAGCTTCTCTGCTCCTTGCACCCATCCCCACATGGAAACTCCACCAGTTTCTGCCCCATCCACTCAGCTGCTCATAGGATTGCTCCCCGATGTGTTTCTCCTAAAATGGCTCAGGCCAGCCAAAATCACCTCGTTAAGCCAATTAAGTTAACCTGGTCCATCTCTATTGCCTATAAAAAAAAGGGAATGGCTTTATGGGAGGTGTTCCATGAGCAGATGCAAGTGGTGTGGAGCTGCTGGGGGTGTAAGGATAAACAGCTGTGTCAGAACATCCGTCACCTGGCTGCCACCAAGGAGTTTACCCCAGAAATGTTGCCTTAGTCTGTCATCTAAAAGTGTCTGTGCCTTTTTCTCTCTTAAAAACAGTGCACCAAGTCCTAAACATCTTATCCCAGGCAGTGCTTGCAGCCTTCTACACTGGTATAACTGTTTTGTTCTCGAGTAAAGCTGTAGCTCAGGTTGAGGTCAGGAATTAGGGATTCAGCTTCATATTGATAAAAAGGCATCAAATGCAAGTAGAGCAATTACTAATAAAACTGGAAAAAAATCCTTTACTGACTTCTTTTGTCACATTTCAGTTGTTACAGTAGAAAAAGGGGAATGGTATCGCTCCATCTGCTGTGGGTTTCTAAGCAGAAAAAATTCTCTGCCATCTTAAACACACAAACGCTAATATGGTAGGATAATATTTTCCCCAACTTTGATTTTGTCAAGTCTTATTCCCTCTTGACACTGTTGATTATGTTTCTATGTGAGGAGAAAGTCTATGATTGCAGGTTTCTCATTAGTGTTGCACTTTCTAAATATTAAAAAGGCCGCAGTGGCAATTTTGCTGAAAGGAGATGTGGTATGCAACATTTTCCCACCATGCTTTAAATTTCTTTTAAAGTGGAGTGAATCAGCACTGTTTTCCAAATTCCAGGAAGAGGCTATAACTCTTATGAACTCTAGAGGAATGGAAATAACAGTTGGTCATTTTAATGCAAAAAGTAATATTACTCTAGCATATAATTTGAAACCTCCACACTGCTCATTATAACTATTTTTAAAATCAAACTGTAAGGGAGTTAACCCCATAAATATGAAAATGGTCTAAGTCCTCTGGAAATGACAATACTTTCTTGATATGCCAGATTTTGCACCACTGAAACGAAGAAAGATTTTTACTTTCCTGGGAAAAGATGACAAACATTCATGTTGCCAAAGTTCATCCCACTATTTTAAATGACAGCAACTCCAACTGAAAATACTGAGCACTGCATTACAGGCATTTTCTCTCATCAGTCAAAATATTTTGCTGAGCAGTTTAACAAAATGTTCATCAGCTCAGCATAAAGAGATCCCACTCTTGCCTACATGGTCCAAATCAGGAGGAATCCCATTGAACTAACACCATTGCTGCACCCCTGATATATGAAAGGAGAATCAGGTAGGAGAATGAAACAGGTGTATATTACCTGCCATTTTATATAAACTACTCCAGGAAATCACCTGAGAGACTTCTCAAACTAAGCACCTGTTAAAATTATTATTCAGCTGTATTATGTGTAGTTGAAAAAGAAATCTTTATACATATGTGTTTGTATTTTAAAATATAGATTCTTTTCCATTAAAAAGGCTTCACTCTTTCTTGCACATCACAAGAAATTTTCTTTCAACACGCCAGATCCAATTACTGATGTACAGCATGAGTTTCCCAAATTTGTGGTACTGCAGAAGTGCTTCATGAATGAACAGTGTTTAGGAAAAGGAAGCAAAGCATACCAAGAAATCCTCCCAGTGTGGACAATATACAAGCAGCGTAAATCTGCAGCCCAATACAGAAACTTATAAAGATGACCTGAAACTGAGGTCATCAAAATGAAGAAGTAATGTCATTAATAAAAGTGTATGTAATATTTTATCCTGTATGTGCTCTCTCCATCTGTAACTAATCTGTATCATGTGCAAAGGTGCTTCCAACCAAAACTTCACGGAAGTTAGTGTATTAGATAAATCTGGTACTACCCTCTCTTTTTTTCTTATAAAGTTGTCAAAATTTAGTAGATACCAATCAGGCCTCTTAGGCTTTTGCCCAATCTTCGCCTCTTTGCCAAGACTGCATGAGCAGCATTCCCTCAATAGCTCTTGACTTCATGACAGTGAGAGCAGAAAATCCCAGTCCCTGTTCTTTCCTGACATACATGCCATACAGCAGCCAAGTGTGAGTGCTCTGATGAGTTCACTCTGAAGCACACCTCACGCTCTGACAGTCATGGTACAGGTTGGATGGGGATGGAGGAGCAGGGAAGAGCAGGAGGCTTGACCTCATTTATTCCACTTTTTTTGGCCAGTGGGTTTACTTTCTTACCTACCAAATGACTAATGTCTAGTCACTACACCAGACTGACTATGCATCTGCCCATAACTGCTAGTCCTAAGTGAAATTATTCCGGGTTTCCTCTGTTAGAGCACCTGATCCAAAACAAAACCCCTTTGAGATGCTACTACTCACTCTAAGGAGTAACCTTCCCCAGGAAGATTCATAAAAAGTTCACAGAGGCAAAGATGAATATATGGAATGCAGAGAGGGCAGGACTGGAGAATAGATCTCCCACCCTCATAAAAAAACTCTATACCTGAAAAATCCTCCCAGCTCTTTCTACATCACTACCCTGTGCCCAAATAAAATGGGAAAAAATGTAGGAAAATCTCTTAACAGTTTCTGAGCTGGCAGGAAATACATCCACAATTACTTTTCTCCCAGACATTAAGGGTTAACATAAAGTAGTAAGAAAGCAAGTGGGAGGGTCAGACAAACTTGTGAGCAGAAGACGCCCACTGCTGCAGCCTTCAGAGCTGCAGCATAATGAGCAGCAAAATTTGCCCAAGAGAGTGTAAAGCCAGTTTGAATGAGGTTTTTATGCCACCAGACAGACCAGCAGAGGAAGACACTGGCTGATGGGGCTTGATACATGTGATCTGAAAATGAAAAACTGTCTAGCCTTCTTTTACAGTCATGTCCACCAAGAAGAAACTTATAGTAGCCAGCTCTAGCCTTCTGTGTGCAGGTACTCAAGCTGAGTTTGTTGCCTCTGCGTTCATGGAAAGAAAGAGGTGTCTCCAGAGAGTGATTCAGAAAGCACTTAATCACGTACTTAACCTTTGAAGTGGGCTCAAACAATATTGAATTCTCTAATTAAAAGAGAAGGTTTCCAGTGTATAGTCACAGTGATGACAAATGCAATGGACACAAAATACTAAGAGCATCAATCCCCTGTTACCTCTAGTTAGAAACTACTCTCAAGATTTCTCTTTAGAGCACATACCTTTAGCTGACCTATTGCAGAGTAGAAGGAGGACCAGGTCAGTAAAGAAATCATGAAATAAGAAAGTCTTCTGATTCAAAGGCCTGTTGGACTTGGTTCCCAGGGGAAAATCCCAGTACACTTACACTGGTGAGTGGGATTAACGATAGCACTGTCAACTCATCTTGTAAATCCACTACAGTACCTCTAAAATGGTTCACTTGAAATACTGTAAACAAGACAGCTTTTGTGTTCAAAGTGACAGAAATGTTTGCTTACAATGAAATGTGTGTCTCTGTCTGACACTCTTTGAGTATTTCAAGCTGAAATCCTCTATGCAGTATAATGACTGTTTTCCAAAGAATTTGAACACACTGCTAAGTATTTTAGGCACATTAAAAGTAAAAATATTCCCTTGACAATGTTGTATACTCAATTTCATCAACAACAAAAAAAAAACCCAAAGAAAGTACGTATGTAAACGCCGAGGCATACTTACAACATTTTATAATCATTACTTAGAGCAGAGGGTGGGTGGCTGTCTTGTTTTTGACAGTTCTCACATTTTTACAGTCTGAGGAAATGTGGAATAACAGGCAGCTCTGAGACCCTGTAAAATATATAGCATTGCCAATTCTTGTACTTGGTTTTTTCTTCCTGCCAGTGAGAGTTCATTTTGTCTCACTTCAGGCATCCCTTCTAAGAGTTTTTTTAAGCAGGCTGGAATATGGTCCCTGAAGGAAAATAAGCACACTAAAATGGACAAAACCTGTGCTTTTTACAAGTTATTTTGTGTTTCCTTGGGTTGTTGTGCTTATACTAAAGCTGTTTTCAAATATGTGCTTGAATTGTTACCATTCAGTATTAACAAAAAATAACCTGTGTACACACTTCCACTTGAAAGAAAAAAAGCATAACAAATGACATTTCCACCAAAGGTGTCTTCCTGTATGTAATTTTTTTTTTTGTATTTGTATTTTCTGAATTTTTTTGCATGAATGGGCACTTGTTATAGTGCCTCACCATCTTCAGAGCAAAGGCTGCTAGTTTTCACAATGAACACCAGAAATACATGTTTCTCTCAAAATTTGCAGTAAAGCTTTAGTAGTATACCTGCATCTCAAAGCCAAGGGTCTGTTGCCCACAAAATGACAGTAAAATCTAGTGTGCACAATAATTCAATGTAATAATTCTCTCCCTGAGCATTTAGTAAAGCACATTCTTTTTTNTAACAAAAAATAACCTGTGTACACACTTCCACTTGAAAGAAAAAAAGCATAACAAATGACATTTCCACCAAAGGTGTCTTCCTGTATGTAATTTTTTTTTTTTGTATTTGTATTTTCTGAATTTTTTTGCATGAATGGGCACTTGTTATAGTGCCTCACCATCTTCAGAGCAAAGGCTGCTAGTTTTCACAATGAACACCAGAAATACATGTTTCTCTCAAAATTTGCAGTAAAGCTTTAGTAGTATACCTGCATCTCAAAGCCAAGGGTCTGTTGCCCACAAAATGACAGTAAAATCTAGTGTGCACAATAATTCAATGTAAAAATTCTCTCCCTGAGCATTTAGTAAAGCACATTCTTTTTTGTTGTTGTTGTTGTTTGAAAATGCAGGTGTTTGAGGAGTAATGTATGACAATGCATGGAAGCACATAATAGGAATAGCAGTCTTGTGTGACGTTACAGTCCAGGGTTTGTATGCCCAAAGTTCTCAAAGTTCTTGTGTTGGTCAACATTATCTTAGAAACTGACCCTGCAGTCAATGAAATCAAGGAGTGCTTTGTCACTGGTTTCAGAGGAACATGCTCTAGAAGAGTAGGCATTCCTCAAAGTGAAACACTTCCAAACCTGTTGGGTAACCTACAAGAAGACATAGAAGACTGGAATGACAATCTGTTGAGTGCAAAAGGGCAGATGGCTCAAGGGTATAAACAAATGCATCAGCATTCACCAGCAGTCCTTCATACTGCGATGATCCTGAGCACTGAGTAACACAGACACCAGCATTTGCAAAACTTGGTCTTTGGCCTCATCTCTGATCACCTGTACTCAGTGGCGCAATATTTTCATCCTCCTCACTAAACATAAGAACAAGAAATGTCAGTAATTGTTCTCTAAGAAACAGATGGGGGAAGCTCCAGCAAACAACACTTCATGCAAGAAACTGAGAAACTTAAATAAATAAATAAAATCAGCTACAGCAGTGCAAAACCAGTGACAGCTTTCCATACAATTTTAGCAGAGAACTATTTTGAATCAAGGTGCACTTTGCTCTGCATAGCAAATGCAGCAAAGTAGTTTGGTTCTTTGAGGTTTAATATTGGACTAATGAAGACTTAGAAGAATAGAAAAAGAAAGCTGATAGAAATTCTCCTGCATTGCTGTTATTTCTGGGTTGCCTACAATATTGCTGATGATGCCATTGCTGCATAAAAGCATTAGCTCATTTTCCTGTGGATATCTGAAAGCAATACAAACATCAGTCTCTTCAGGTTTGTGTTTGAGTATAAACCTTCAGAGACAATACATTTCATTTAGACAACACATTAGCACCTCCTGCTCTTTCATAACCTGCATATCTGGAAAATTATTTTGCCCTCATGTTGCTGAGATGTGCGAATGCATTGTGATCCATTCAAATAAACAATTGCACTTATTTCAGCACATAGCACTTCCAGTCTTCTTCTGGGCTTTAAAACCTATTCCTTTGACTCAGAATACTGATAATAAATTTAACATGAGATCAGTGGCTATACATACAAGTTACAGTGGTAACTTCCAAATACCACAATAGCAGAAGGGCAGTAGGGTCCTAAAAAAGGAGCATTTTTAGATTAAGTACCAGAAAGTATTGAAATATGCAAATTAGGAATAATAGCTAATTCCTCTGGCATGGATAATTAAAATAGAAGTATACAAACACTTTTTGTGTTAGATGGAAGACCTAATTGAGGCCTAGAAGTGAAGCCATCACCCATCCCATTTCCTTATCTGTAGTACATATCTTTTTTTAGAAATGTGATTTACATTATAAACTTGGCCTAGGTATATTTTCCCCCATAAGCATCTCTTAAAATTGTCATTTAATTGCCAAAAAATGTATAATGCTGGCATTTTCTGAGTGTTCTGATAATATGCCAAGCGTGCATATAGAGATATAGAGAGAGATACGTAGATATCTATAGTAGTCACAAAGTCTTGTAATCAATTTTTAACAAATTCTGTTAACAAATTCAAATGGTCTACAAAAAATATACCATGAGAGTTAGAGAATCACCTAACTGGAGAGACTTGGTTTTCACCTTGGCCCACGCTTCCTCTCAGTCCTGCTGCAGTCCTACTCCAACCCTGGCTTTAAGATTTAGCAGCTCTCTAACAGTCAACAGCTCTCTAACAGTCCCCAGAGGTTTTCCATTGGGAACTGTTTGACCCTCGCTGTAATTCACTCCTGAATTCCTGCTCCACTTTTCTGCTAGCTGTATACAAACCCACCAAGCTGTGCCTACAAACCAGCAAAGCCTTCTCAGTGCTTCAGAAATGGCCAACAGCATGAAGCGGCTCAGGCAAATATTACCATCCTGCTTCACTTTCCAAAATAATTAAAGCAAAACTTTCATGCTGCTTTCTGCTCCAGCTAGTTAGTGTATGTGAGCAAACTCCCATTTACGTATACATCCTGCTTTGCTTGTGCAAAATTACGTTTGCATGGACACTTCAAGGTTTGTTTGTAGCTCCAGTTGTGTTTGCACATATCTGAACCAAGCACAGGGTTTGAAATGTTTGTCCCTTGACCTTTTTTTACTGAGAATACAGTTCATTGTAGCAAAAACATCCCATTTTTGAGTTGCCCTAAGTGGATGGAGTAGGCTTATACAGAAAGCATTTCTTTAGTCACTGTAACATCATTTTCATGAAGCTATAGAACAGCTAAAATATATTTATTGATCAGCATTAATGTAATTAAAATGGAAACTTCTGTTCTCCAAAGATGAAAATGTGTTTGCTAATTCACTGCTGCAGGGCTACAAGCGTGCAGTCATCCTAGCAAAGAAACCAGCAAATTACACAAAATACAGAGCCAAAGGGTGTTAGGACCACACAAGTGTACCTTGTTAGGACTGGAAAGGGTTACCTTTGTGCCATTCCCTTTCTCATTTACAATCATTGCCCCTAGAATGGATTCATGTTGTGCCATTTTCTCTTCTAGCTACAATAACAATGAAGTTTTCAAATCCCCGTCCCCTCTTTGATTTGATGGTCATTCCTCTTCCCTCTTTTATACAGTCTGGCAGCCTGAACAGTAAAATCATCAATGAATCAAAATACTCCTTTTCTTAGGAAAAACTTTTGTTCTCCAGTTGTTGTTTTTTTCTTTCCAACTTTCGCATTTTGCTTTCACCATACCTTCCAGAGAGAGCCCAGGGGGGAACCACCACCCGGCTCCCCTGAGCTGACCCCAAACTTCCGTCTTTTCTTCTGCTGCAGTGATTCCCACTCTCCATTAGGTGGCATTAGTTCAAATTCTATCTTGGAGCGAATTGGTCCAATGACTGTTTCCCATTAAAGTCCCTCCCCCGGGGCTGGCTGGACCATGTGTTCTTTCACTCCCTGTTTCAGACCTGGATGTTGCCCATCTGTAGAGCTGTTAATTCTGTAGCTTGCCGGCGTCCCCTGCCAAGAACATGCCTGTGCAAATGTATACCATTTTGATTGTAAATAAGCTTTTCAAATACAAAATTTCCTATGAGTTTCTATAGTTCCTTTCAGTGTGTAGAAAGACCAGTTCATACACATTTAATAGAACTTACGTGCATAAAACCAACAAAAGAGCAACAAACCGTTGCCCAACATTATTCCACTTGTTTCCAAAGAGTAAAGATCCTAAAAGGTGAAAGACAAGCATTTTCTTATCTCATTCCTAGATGACCTCCAAAAAGAAAAAGGGAATAACACAAATCCAGCAAAACCAGCTGTTTCTGTGTTGGTAATTCTGTGAAAGACAGCATTATATAGTAGACAGGCCGGGGTATAATACGCCCCGGTTTCCTATGAAAATTTAAAAAAAAAATATTACTGCAAAATGTGACCTAGAAGATTCACAAGTTCCCTCAAGATGAGCTGAAACCTGAGTAAGATGAAATGGGAACGACGAGGTGGAGACACAGAGGGGAACATGCTGGCTGAGGAGTGCAGCTGGCTGCAGCGGCTGGGGAAGTTGAAGCTGGCCATTCTAAATTAGGGTAAGACAGAAACAGCTTTCAAACATCTCTATCTCCTGTTTACCTTTTACACAAAAAAATAGTCTTTAATTTCAAATGTCAAATTTCTTCAAATGCCCTGGAGTTTGCCTTGATGGGAAGGGCGTTGGGGAGAACACTAACATCAGGAAAAAAGTAGTGAATTTTTTCCATTTCTCTTTAGAGTATGGGAAGAATTAAACACAAGACTAACAAGGGGAAAAAACAGTTATGAAAACAACAACAGATCAGTGTTGTCCTTTGCTCTAAATATGCACTATGTTTACTCTCTCCTCTTCCTGTAATTTTATTCAAGTCTTTTCTTTTTAAGTCAAAACCCCCTAGTTCTTATAGGCAAAGGACCACCAAAGTATCTCAGCTTTATGGCTTCAGGCAGACCGTGGTTCCTGCTGATATTCCTGTATCTCAAGCACAGCAGAAGTCTTCCTCTGGAAAAAACTCTTTCAAAGTCTGCATTTACAGTGAAGGGTTTTTTTTAAACCATCTCAGTTTTGACCTAGCAGCTATGGGAGTGCAGGTTCTGCCAGCAGATGATACTGTAAATCTCATATTCTAAAGAGATTAAATTTATGACAGCAATCTGTCTGAACCTTCCCCTGTCTTTCTCTCAAGCTTGTCCCACCCTCTCAGCTCCCCTGTAATTTTGGCATCTATTAACCAATGTCAATTAGAAAAGTGTAGAAATCATACAGATGTGCTGATGCTCTCTCCTCCCATGTAGGTGCAGGGCTGTAAACAGGATGACCTGATCACATCCTCTGATTTTGTGTATTTCTCAAGAAATGGAATGAAGGCAACAGCAGAAGTTTCCACAGGAAAGAAAAAAGAACAAAACATGGGACAGTCCAGAGAACTGTGAATGACCAGAGGCAAAGGCCATCTTTTTCAGCAACAACACTGTCCTCTCTCATGAGACTCCAGCATAAACAGGGCTGACACATCATTCTGGCAGCCTGCGCATCTCAGGATTTACTTTCATTTACTCGGACATTATTTCCCTCAATGCAAAAAGTAGCATCACCCCCTTTGCTTGTCTGATGGGCACAACGCCTGTACCCTCAGGATGGTGAGCTCCAGCACTGCTGCTCCAGTCTCAGCAGCATCAAGTGGCTCAGGTCAGCACAGTGGCAGGGGGCACATGTCCTGCCACCCCATGGAGACACCTCCTGACACAGGGTGACCTCAAATAACTGCTGCCTATTACCTATGCTGATAGTGCAGACAATAAAGAAACCCTCCAAGTATGAAGGTGATGATCTCAGACTTGTTCCTGAATATTTCCAAAAGTATCAAGTCCCAAATCAAGGAGTCTGAATGATTCAGTGCCTGTTTTGGAAAAGATCTTTTGCTGGGGTTTTTTTTCTTCCCAAGCTCATCTACAATGGCAGCTAACCTGCAAGGTCTGAATTGCATCCCTAAATCAAATTTCTAGCTTAAACTCATTCTGATAGTTAGTTCTGAAGATAAAAAGGTCTGCTCCTTTTATCACAAAGTGGGAGACTGTCTTAAGAAGAAATCCGTTGCTGAGGCAGACTAGTGGGGAGTAAGATGCATTTGGAACTCAACGAATTTTACTTTTGCCTAAGAAAGAAAAAATAAAAAAGGTTGAGAACTACTTTCTGTGCATTCAATCACTTACTCATATTTAATAGCAATTAGACAAGAGAAAAAATTTGACAACTTTACTGCAATTTGACAACTTTTGCTAAAAATCCCGTGCATTGAACTGTCACAATCTATTAAACTCTACATTGCCTAAACCCACTCAGTCCTGCGCTAATTACAAAAGAAAAATCAGATCTTGAAAAACATTTTAGCAAGAGAAAATAGACAATACCAAAACACCCAAAAACTCTTGTGATCTTTTTTAATGGCAGCAGCATTTCAATAATGATTTTACACTGATAATATGAAATTGGCAGGTTGTGCTTAAAAACAGTAACAACAAAATAAACAAACAACAAACACCCCTCCTTATGGCTTTTCATTTGACTGTCAAAAAGTGCAATTTCAAAACAAAACTATGGAAGTGGATAAAAATGATGACAGCAAAATTGAAAATTATCTTAATGGCATCAAGTAGCAATTTTTTCTGTTACTCTTCTAGCTCCCCTCAGGGTTATTACAGATTTTAACTAAGCAAGATTGACTCGCCTACACTGTTCTCCTGTACTCAGTTGAGTCAATCACATGTCTAAAGACATAGTGGTGTCTTTATGATTACTAGTTCAGTCCAAGTCAGCATAGGATCCCTGTCTATCCCACTCCAGAAGATGTGTCAAAAGCCAGGACTGGTCTTTCAAGGGAACTGAAACATAAAGGAATGTCTCTCTCCTTCACAGTACCTAAACTGAGGATGTCTACTTGCTTTCCTGTAGCAACCTATGGATATGAGGCCATGACTACTCTGAAAACTGTTCTAGAAGAATGCAATAAGGGTGGTAGGTTAGCTGAAATCTGAACATACCAGAGAAAAAATAGAATACCAAGTTTTGTTCAAATGCATTTTGTATGTCTTCTGCTGCTTGACTTAATGCTATTTGCATCTTCTGTGTGTGTGGTTGACCACATTCTGGCTTAAACTTCATGCCATTTTGAGAAGACTGGGAGCACTCATAGCATAAAAACAGATTGAATTTTCCCTGTCATGTTATACTTCTACAGAAGAAAAGGGAATTATCTGTGCTCGCATGTATGCGTTGGTGGTCAGGGTTGAAGATTCTGTGATTCCAAGCACAGCTCTCTGTGCAGTGGCACATAGGTCTGAGCTAAAACTCCTTTGCTAATGTAGGAGTCAAATTATTTAGAGTAAGATGACTACAACATGTAAGATATTTCTCAGACACTTTGGGTTTTGAGGTCTGAAATTGTGTTTTACATACCAACTACAGCTACGCATATATTATGGCCTGCTGGCTCAGGAAGGTAGAACTGGAAAGCGAATGAATAAATGAATTGTCTGGGTCAATCTTAATGTTAGGTCCTCCAGTATTTTGTCTGGATGGCCTTCAGTCCACCCTGGGGTTTCATGCCACTCTGCCTGTGAAAGCCCCTTGGCAGTTCACAGTTGACCCCTGTTGAGTGACAATTAAGAAAGAGAGAGAGAATTCTTACAGGAAACCAACAGCTTTGCTAGTATATTAATCGACAGTTTCACAGCCCTGTCCTGCAGCCTGGCAGGCAGTTTTCCTTGCTCCTCTTTGCAAGGGGATGCTCCTGCCGCTGTGAGCGAGACCCGGCCCGCCGGGGGCTCCGTAGGCCGGGAGTTGTACGCCCCGGGCAGCGCCCACCCCGCCCCTCCTCCTCCTACCACCCCTGCCACCAAATTACATATATAGATAACGGGAATGACACGTAAAACACCAAACAAACATACCCAACACCCAACCCAGACCCGCGGTTGTTGGTACTTTTCACCGCCCCTTCGCATAATGAATATATTCGCGTTTCCTCCCACTCTCCCAATGGGTTACCAGCTGCAGAAGTCCTGAATAGCGAGCTTAATTGGGCTTTGTCATGCAGAATACCTCCATTTTCTATAGCAGGTTACAAAGGGGGCCTTGGCAGACGTGGCGGGCTCCTCTGGCGACGGCGGGTTCTGCCTGGCTGCGCCAAACACCTCCGCACACCGCGCAGGTAGCGCAGCCTCCACCAACCCCCAGCTCAGGGCCACCTCCAGCCCATCGCCCCCAGCACAGGGCAGCCTCCAGCCCACCGCTGTCCGAAGCTGCCCGGTGCAGGATCACAGCTCCTTTTCCACTGCTCCCCGGGCTGCTCCCAAACGCCCCCCGGGACGCTCCGATCTGGCCGGATCCCTTTCCCTTTGCGAGCACGGCGAAAATGTCGGACAGAGTTTATTTCCGACACGACCTTTTATTAAACCTCGGACCTCATAACCAAGTGTTCCCGTTTCACTGTAAATTGGTGTGGTGAGGATTAATTGGCAAACCCCGGGCTCAAATGAGATTTGCCACTCTGGGTTAATCATACATTCTCTATTTGATATAAATGATGTAGAGTACGGAGTGTCAATATTCACCGTGAATTACGTCTAATTATCATTTGGAATCCAAGCTACTACTTCTGCCCATTGATNATCCAGGTCTATATGACATAGAAAGCTAATAAAATTCTCATTTCATTGTTAATCTTATTTCATCGCAGTATAGGTTTTACCCTCACACCTGCGTAGCAGGGTGTAATTCCATTAATAATAATGATAAAAAAACCCTAAATCAACATATTCATTGCATGTCTTTTCCCTGATGATATATTGTGAGCAGTGAGAGTTGAAAAAGAGCCATTTATTCTCACCGTGAATGAGTCTGCCTGGAACTGAAGACTTCACCTGCCTCCTCAGTCAATTAGGAATGTATCGAAAATTCTACCAGAAAACGAGTTAAATTAACCGTTAGCTAATTTCCTTGTGTCCCTCCTACATAATCCCCCCTTTTCAGCTTGCCCCAGAAATTACCACATGTTGCAAGGTTCAAATAGTGCCTAATGAAACAGTGACTAAATGGTTCTCTCAAACCCACAGTGAAGCCCTTTCGCTGTGCCGTCAAAGCCTGGGGGGCTGCAGCGATCGGGGGTCCCCATCTTAAAAAAAGATTTTGCATCTATATATATAAAATAATTATCGAGTTTGGCAGCAAAATCTCCCCCGGCAGGGCTGCGACGACCCTCCCTTCCCACGGCGTACACTCCGGGGCTGCGGCAGCCCGGCTGCCCCTCTGGCAGAGGAAAGGTATCGTCCCACCAGAACACTGCGGGAAGGGTCGCGGACCCGAAGGGACACAGCCACGGAGAGACTGCGCGTACACGCGGGACCGTGCCCCGGCGCGGGGAGGAACACGCGTGATCTGCCTGGGGGATTCCGTACAACTTTATTTCCAGCACCCTGTGTCGGTGCTTCCTGCGAGCGTGCAGTAATTGGTTTGGAAAGACCGCCCCTGTATTGCCGGGCTCTGCCGGGAGGCAGCGTTTCTCGCCGGCGGTGTCGAGGTCTCCCTTTCGCCTTCTTTACATTCACACGGAGGCGGAGCGTTTTCCCCTATTTTATACAGCGGTTCCAAGTAAATTGTAAACCTCGATTTTACCGAGGTTCCTTAATTTAAGGACGGGAAGAAAAAAGCAGCCCTGCTTCGGCAATCTTCCATGTAAAACCCTCCCGAAGAGAAGCTTTGCCCCACAGTTACGAGCTCTCATTCCTGTCTAAAGCGGCTTCACTGAAGTGTCATCTACTAAAACTCGGTGAATTCCGCAAAGAGAGTAGAGTCACTTATTCGAAACGGTAAGGCTAATACAAAGTCATCAAAGCACTATGGTTCTTGTCTTTAAGTGACAACCCTCTTTATTGAACTGTTTGAAATACGCCTCCTGCTTTTCAATGTCTCTCTATCCATCTTTGTCTGCTCTTCAGAAAAGCAGACAATATAAAGCAAAGCCTGGCGAGCTCCCCACGCTCTGGCTTGGGCAGTGCCAACGTTAGCCTTGAAATTGTCACTCCTTCATTAATCTGAAGCTAGTTATTTTTCCAGAGCACACAGCACACGCTTCCGATCTCTTTGGGTTCGCTTCCAAGAGCTTAAATCCCCCCGGACACGCCGGCTGGGGTCGGGGCAGGGGGGAGGCGCGGAGGGGCCGAGGCCGGCGCATCGCCCTGAGCGGGGCCGGCTGGGAGGCGCGCAGAGGGGCGGAGAGGGGCGCGGAGCAGATCCTGCGTGAAATCGGCCCTTTCACGGCGAGGCTGAGCGCGCTGCAGCCCGGACACACGTCCCGAAGTTTTCCGAGCGGTACAGTGGGTTCGGGCTGCTTTGTTATTCCGCTGTCATGCAGGACTCCCCGGCAGCTGCCCGGCGCACGGCTTTCCGTCACCGGCGGGGGCCCTGCGGAGCGAGGCCGCCTTCTCAGGGCCGGGGTCCCACCCAGGGACCCCCGGGCCCGGGCTGCCAACCTTCCCCGGGATTTCTCGCCCAGACCGAGACGCCGTTCAGCCGACGGAGGTGCGCGGAGGGGGCAGGGTGCGCTTCCCGCACTCGTACTTAGCATGCTTTTCGAGCAGCCGCCAAAACTTGCGCAACAGCAATAGTGGAAGAAAAAAAAAAAAGGTTTTTTGGCCGGGTTTCTTTCCCGAAGGACTGCATGCGGTCATCTTTAGGCTTCGGATCCAGAATGGGAGTGCTCCCCGCCCTGCCCGCGTCCTCCGAGCTGGTGTCAGGACGCTCTCCGGGGTCCCGGAGCGGTGGTAATAGGACTCGCCCCTTCCTGGCCACCTTATCCCCATGGTCACCACAAAAACTCCCGAATGGGCCTGATCCTTTCTGGCAGTGGCCTCCTCCTGTGGCTGAGCCGTCGACTGAACCGTGCAAGAGGGAAAAAGAGCCCCGGGCAGCAGCTGAGCCGCCGAGCAGCGCTGCCGCTGATTCGGTTGTCCTTGCCCGCAAGGGCAGCACCAGGCACTGGGGATCCGTGCCCAAGACCGTGTCCCATGGGGGGTTAGGTGAGCAGGAGGGGCCGGAGTAGGAAATTAGGACAAACTAGAGGAGAACACAGCCGGATTAGACATCCTATCCTCTCTCTGCCCCAGCTCCAAACCGGAGGTACTGAGGAAGGAGAGTTTCCTGCAGTCCCCTGGCCTGGATCTCTGCACTGTGAGCCCTCCTCCCCGTGAGTGCTTGAGGCCTGACTGATGAGGCCTAGCCTGTCCCGTCCACCCCAGGGAGGATGTGCAGGCGGCCATAACACTGGGATCTTTGGTCTGGGAATCTCTGGAGCATACCTGCCATAATGTCCCAACTACACCACGGGTGGAAGCAAGGAGCTGACCCAAGGGCCTCCATTTCCCCACATCCAGGGTAGAAGTGCGAGATGCTGGCAATGGACGTTGTGGCAAGAGCTCAGACAGCAGGGAAAGGTTTCAGCAGCACCTGTGGGGACTTCAGGGCATGGCTCAAAAGAGCAGCCAAGGGAGTGTGGTGTCTTCGGCACTGTGGAGTTCCAGCAGCCCATGGTCAATGCTGCCTGTTGGCTAACACATCTGATCAGGGTATGGGAGCAGGTTCAACTGCACAACCAGAGAAGTCAAGTGCCATGAGTCTGATCTCAGCCATGCAGACCAAGGTCAGGGAAATTCCTAAAGATGGATGTTTTCTTCTTCTGATTTTTTTTAATTGAAAAGAGTTAAATAGAATTACAGTGAGTAAATAAATATCTCAAGGGGAAAGCTTTTCTGGAGAGATGCTAACCCAACAGGATACAGAAGGTCAGCAGGGTCACTCACACAAACATGATTTGCGTCTCTTGTGCAAACGCTCAAGCTTTACGTGTGTGACCTTCCCCTTGTGGATTCTTGCTTGTGGGGCATCCAGCGCAGCAGCTGCTGGGGGGGCTAAGTGACCCAGAGCAGCGTTAGGGGCTGTCCCATACCTGAAATCCACTCAGGACACAGGCAACTCCTCTGCCACCAAGTTATGCCAGGATGAGCTCCATCAGGAGCTGAACACTGCCTGTCTTAGGCACTGCATGAGTGAGGGGAAAAAAATTGCACTTCACACTATTTGGGAGGAAAAAGAAAGAATAGAAAGAAGAAGGGGGGGGAAGGGTTAGGAAAAACCCAAGACATTTTAATGTAAATTTGCCTGAATTTCAAAATGCTGAAAGCTAGACATGGAAACCCTACAACACACTTCCTGCAAATTAGGGTATGTTCAACTTGCAGTGGTGCTCCTGTCACACAACTTTGACTGCCCAGTGCCAGGTTCAGGTTGAGCTGGGTGTATCAGCTTTTTGAGATATGTTAGGGCAAACCATTGCTTCACTCCTCTTTTCCGAAGTTTTTTACATGAAACATTTACTTTGAAATAAAATGAAATATTGTCTCAACTGTCTCAATGACAGTTTGAATGTGATGATGATGATGATGATGATGATGATGATGATAAGCCACAATTACCTCTCAACCTTGAAAGATACATACAAGCATTGATTACTGTAAGAAAGATCAACTAACTTCATTATCCTATTATTTTTAAGAAATTGCTAAATACTGCAATGAAGAGAAACCTTACTCTTTATCTTCTAGAAACAGAGGGAAATACCAATTTATTCACTGAGGTGCATGTTTCCACAGAGTTACACTGAGAACACATGCACTTGATGAAGTATATCTTTGAAGTTTTAAAATATCTTTGAGTTTTTCAGTCTTAGATTTCAGAGACTGATGCTTTTTCTCACCCAGCAAAGCTTTGCTTTCCCAGGCTGCTGCAGGCCTGTTGACTCCCTCCTGCTACAGTACGGGATGACATTGCTGAGAGCGTGGGTAGTACTTTCTGTGGGACTAACGCCTGCTCCCAGAGCTTCAAGGATGGAAAAGCCCCACTGTGATTATAGAAGCAAGTTAGACACAGGTGAACTGAAACAGAGAATCAACAGTTTCCAGGTTCCACCTCAGCGGATTTTAGGGGAAGAGGAGACAACCTCCTCAGCCAGACCCTCCTTGAAGTCCCCCTGGGAAGGAGTCACAAGGACCTCAAGCCTTTGGCTCTTTGGTCTCCCCACCCTGGCAAATGAGAGGACTGCCACTTGGGTAAACAACATCCCCAGCCACTCAGCTGGCATGTGGGCTGCTGGCCTCTGTAGTCAGCTCAGGCAGCGCAATGGTAGTGATATGGATCAGTGAGATTTTGTATTTGCTTTCCAAGCCCAGGCTAGAAACTTCGGTCCTGCCTTTCCCTTCCTGTTAGATGTGGGTGTGCTGACTTGCCTCTGTCCCAAGCCCTGAGGCTGGTCCAGGCTGTGGGGCAGTGCCCACACCAGGCTCTCTCCATCCTACCCCAGCCCTGCCCCTGCACCGAGCCTCTCCTCCAAGACAGGCAAGCAGTGCAAGTGTCACTATGCTGGAGCTGCCTCTCTCTTCAGCATCCAGGATGCTTGCAGGTAAATCAAATTGGAGACGCACCTCTGAGCTGAAACTCCGAAGTTAGGGATCAAACACGAGAAATAGAGGGGTTGTTGAGGGAATTATTTACGGAAAATATTTTGGTACAGTTTTGGAGGTTGAAGTAAAAAGTGTATATTGGATTAGTGGAAGGAAAAGGTGAGAGAAATAACATAATGTGCAAAAGGCACTTCTGATTTGCTTATATTGCTTGCTATGTATAGAGTTGTGTCTTCCACTGCTGCAGGAACTAGGAAAAAAGTTATAAAGGGGGTCGTTTGGGACTGACTAGCTCCAGGTCTATCCCACTCTGCACCAGCCCCTGTAACTCTCCTGCAAGGAGCTGAGGATGGGCTGCCCAAGGCAGAGGCAGGATGGGACCCGTGGCCGGGAGCTGCCCAGCGCAGACTGCAGAGCACTTCAACCATGTCTCAGCCTAACGGGTTTGCACTCAGATATTCTCCCTAAGCCTGGTCAAGGCGCCTAATGAAATCAACATCGAAAAGAGCAAACGCTGTTCCGGCGCCTGAGGGGGAAAAAAAAAATCCCTGATCTCTGCTTAACATCAACCCGTATAATAACTTAAGCGGACTTTCAGCCTGGTGAAGGTTCGACGTGTGCAGCCAGCCCCCTCGGTGAGGGAAGAGCCGGGGCTACCAGGCCGGCGGAGCGGGAGGCTGTGTGCAGAATCTCGGCGCACAGCCCTTCTCCCCGGACCCGTGCCGTCATCGGCGGCCCTGGGCCCGCGGCAGCCG